>PVIA01015250.1:0-23488 GCA_004024845.1 Tonatia bakeri
AGCGCCTCTCGATCCCACTTCGCAGGCCTCCCGACTCCGCCGCTCCTTACCGGTCTGGATGTACTGGAGCCCGACTTCTGTTCAATTAATTTCCCTCTGTTCTGGTTGTTAATTGTTTCTCGATCTTTGTTGTTTTCAGTCTTGGTTGTGCGAGGAAGCACAGTGCGACTGCCTATGCCTCCATCTTGGCCGGAACTCACAATAGTGTATTTCAATTCATATATTTTACCTCTCCCTTTTCTTAGTTCATTTTACCTTCCTCTTTTCTCACATGATTTTCAATTCAAACTTTGTTTTCTTTCTAGCTACAATTTGTTTCCACTCCACAGTTTTACTATTTCTCCCCCATTCAGACATACAAAAAAATTCAATTTTCTTGTCAAGGGTCATTTCACATACTTTTATCCAGCTCTAAAATAACTTGTATTCTCTCTACACCTTTAACAATCTTTGCTAGTTGATTGTGGATAGGGTAGTTGCTGTTGCATTTTTTTTCAACTTTATCTGTACAGCTTTACTAATGCTGTATTTCAAATATCAAATTTTACTGGTCCCATCTCCTACTCCTTTTTTTTTTTAATCTCAAATTGTAATTTTGTGTTCTTAGCCTGTTTTTATCTTTCTCTTTTTATGTCTTTCTTCTATTTCTCTTTCATCCTGCCCTTTTATTTTTATAATCTCCTTTTTTCTTTTTCCATATATCCCAAATTTTAATTTTTCTCTCTTAATCTGGTTTTTGTTCTTCACTCTTAGTATTCCTTCTTCCTCTATCATTTCAAAATCACTTTCCATTCCTCTAAGGATCACTTAGAATTTTCTTTGTTCCTTTTTTCCTCCTTATTCCAATAGCACCTATATTAATCTTAGCTTGTTTATTGTTCACAGTACTGTGGGGGAACTTTCTCTCCAATTTGGTTCTTTTATTTTTATTATTTATTTACTTTTTTCTCCTTTATTTTTCTTTGTCTGTCTCTCATTTTATTTTACTGTTATTTTATTTTATTTTCTGTTTAAACCTAATACTATATTCTTCCCTCCTCATACTCCATTCCTCATTCTTCATTCCCCTTTTTCTTCATGATGTGATTTTTTACTTAGTCTCTTCACATTGCTCCAACTCCCAATTCTTATTAATGCTGCTCTCTCTACTCTCTCAAAATCATTTTCCTAAAGTAGGTCATCTCATATATGGTTTCCTTTCCTATAATAGTCTTAACCTCATTACACTCTTATCAATGCCTTATCATTTGTTGATGACAGTAGGATTCTGGGGGTTAGTTATATCTGACAGTGTGGTTTTGTTTTTTGGGCTTTGTGGTTTTGTTCTGGCAACACCTGCACAACAGCACACAAGATGTGGTGGGTGCAGTGACCCCCAGTCAACAAGCTGGAGGGATGATACACCAAATTAAGACCCAAAAACAACCAAAACCCAATTGCACCCAGAAAAACAGCATAAAATGCATAAAGGGCATCCCAAGACCATCAGGTTCAGGTGATCAAGGAGATGGCACCACTGAATCTCACAGACCTCCTACCATAGACGTTCACAACATAAAGTTAGAAAGTCAAAACCGATTAAGAGGTAAACGCAAACAAGAAGAATTCCACAAACAATGGAAAGACAAAAAACACCCCTCAATCAAAAATAAATGGAACATAATCAACAAAAAGCAATATAGATATAGATATAGATATAGATATAGATGATATAGATATAGATATAGATATAGATATATAGATAGATAACCTGAGACATTGAAATTAATAGCAATGTAACAATAGCCAGAGGGGAGGGGGAAGGGGACAGAGGGGAAAAGGGTTTTCACAAACAACTATAAAGGACTCATGATCAAAACCAAGGGGGAGGGTGAAAACAAAGGAAGGAGGTGGGTTTAGCTGGGATGGGGGAATGGTGGGGTGAAAATACAGACAGACATAATTGAACAACAAGAAAATAATCTTAAAAAAGGAAAGGAGGAATACTCAGAAAGAATGCTAAATGACAAGAGGCAAGTCAACTCTCAAATATTGACTTCAATACCATGGTTCTAAGGAAGCTCAATCAGCTCAGTACAAATTATCAAAATGTATAGGGAAACTATGAGGAACTTACTGAAAATGGCATCAGCATAAAAAATGACATAGAAACAATCAACATGGGCCAACAGGAAATAAAGAATACAATTTCTGAATTAAAGAACACAGTAGAAGGAATTAAAAACAAACTCAATGAAGCAGAGAATCGAATCAATGAGCTGCAGGACGTTGAAGGAAAAATCTCCCCCAAAGATCAAGAAAATGGAAAAGAAGACTTAAAAAAAAAAGAGGGGTTAAGAGAAATGCAGAACAACATGAAATGCAATATCTATATAATAGGGATATCAGAAGGAGAAGAGAAACAAGGGATAGAAAACCTGTTAGAAAAAGTAATGATAGAAAACTTCCCTAATTTGTTGAGAGAAAAAGCCACACAAGTCCAGGAAGCAGAGAAGGTCCCAGTCAATGGAACCCAAAGAGGCCCAGTAGAAGGTACATCATAATAAAAATGGGAAAATTTAAAGACAAATAGAGAATATTAAATGCAACAAAGAAGAAACAGGAAGTAACATACAGGGGAGTCCTGATAAGGCTAGCAGCTGACTTCTCAACAGAAACATTACAAGCCAGAAGGGAATAGTAATAAATATTATAAGCAATGAAACACAAAGGCCTGCAACTGAGACTACTCTATCCTGCAAGTTTCTAAATTAAAAAAGAAGGAAAAATAACAATTTTCCTACACAAAAGAAGGATAAAATAATATGCATCCACCAAACCAGCATTGCAAGATATGCTAAAGGGACTATTTAGGGAGTAAAGAGGAGAAAACTGTACTTGAACAATCATTAAAATAAAATTGGAAAAAAAGAAAAGAGAAGAAGAGGAAGAAAAAAAGAGAGAAAAGAACAAAAATGCAAAAGGAATAAAATGACAATGAATAAGGACCTATCAAAAATAACCTGAAAAGTAAATGGTTTAAATGCTCCAATCAAAAGAAAGAGGATTTCTGAATGTATGAGAAAATATGACTCACACATATGCGGCCTAAAATACACCCACCTCAGAACCAAAGACCTACACAGAGCGACAGTGAAATGTTGGGGGAAAAATATTATAAGCAAATAGACAGGAAAAAAAATACAGGTTACCAATATTTATATCAGACAAAATAGACTTCAAAACAAAGGCCATAAAAAGAGACCCAGAAGGATAATTCATGATAATCAAGGTAAGAATCCATCAAGAAAACATAAACACTATAAACATATATGCACCCAACATAAGAGCATCCAAATATATAAGGAAAATATTGGAAGACTTCAAGAAAGATATAAACAACAACACACTTTTACCAGGAGATTTTAAGACCCCACTGTCAAAAACGGATAGATCTTTCAAACAAAATATCAACAAAGATATTGCAGCATTGAAACATGACCAAGATCAAATGGATTTAACTTATGTACATAGAATATTCCATCCCAAAGAAGCAAAATACACATTCTTTCCAAATGCACATGGAACATTTTCAAAGATACACCACAGGATAAAATATAAAACAAGGCTCAACAAATTCAAGAAAATTGAAAGTATAGCAAGGAATTTCTAAAAACACAAGAGACTTAAACTAGACACCAACCTCAAGGAAAAACTCAAAAACATTCAATTATGTTGAGATGGAATAGCATTCTATTAAAATGAATGGATTAATAATGAGATCAAGAGAGAAACCAAAAACAATTCTGGAAATTAATGAAAGTGAATTCACAGCAGTCTAAAACTTTTGAGACATAGTGAAAGCAGTCCTGAGAGGGAAGTTCATAACAATACAGGCCTACCTAAAATAGATAGAAACATTTCAAATAAGCAACCTATCCTTATGCCTACAAGAACTTGAGAAACAACAAAAAAACAGCCCAGAAGAAGTAGAAGGAAGGAAATAACCAAACTCAGAGCAGAATTTAAAGACATAAACTGAAACAACACTCTAAAAAATCAATAAGTCCAGGAGCTGGTTCTTTGAAAAGATAAAGAAAATCAACAAGCCTTTAAGCAGATGAGAGAGAGAGAGAGAGAGAGAGAGAGAGAGAGAGAGAGAGAGAGAGAGAGAAACCCAAATAAACAAAATCAGAAATGAAAGAGGAGAGATTACAACTGATACCAAAGAAATACAAAGGATTGTAAGAAATTACTATGGAGAAACATATGCCAAGATATTTGAAAACCTAGGAGAAACAGACAAATTTCTAGAAAAATATAATCTTCCAAAACTGGACCAAGAAGAACCAGAAAGCCTGGGCCAATTACAGCTGAAGAAATTGAAGCTATAATTAAACAAACAAACAAACAAACAAACAAACAAACAAAAAAACCCAAAACTCCTGTCCTATAAAATCCCTGGACTGGGCAGTTTCACAGGAGAATTTTACAAAACATTTAAGGAAGAGCTAACCCACATATTTCTGAGACTACTTGAAAATACCCAAGGAGAGGAAAGACTCCCAAACATCCTCTTAATACCCAACAGAGACAAAGACACAATAAAGAAAGAAAACTACACGCCAGTATCACTGAAGAGCATAGATGATAAAATCCTCAACAAAATTCTGGGAAACCACATACAGCAATATGTTGAAAAGATCATACAAGATGATTAAGTGGGATTCATCCTAGGGATGCAAGGATGTCACAATATAAGCAAATCAATAAACATAATACATCACATACACAAAAGAAAAAAAAACAAAAAAATCACATGATCAAATCAATAGATGTGGACAAAGCACTTCATAAGGTATGCACCCATTTATGATGAAAATTCTCAGCAAATTGGGAGTAGAGGGAGCATACATCAAAAATAATAAAGGCCATATATGAAAAACCTGCAGCCAAAATCATTCTCAATGGAAAAAACTAAAAGGTTTCCCAATATCAGGTACAAGACTAAGATGTTCACTTTCAGCACTTCTCTTTAACATAGTATTTGAAATCCTATCCGCAGCAATCAGACAAGAAAAGGAAATAAAAGCCATCCAAATTGAAAAGGAGGAAGTAAAACTGTCATTGTTTGTAGATGATATGATAGTGTACATAGAAAACCCTATAGACTCCACCAAAAAACTACTAAACTTACTAAGTGAATTTGGCAAAATAGTGGGATACAGAGCTAATATTCAGAAATTATAGGCAGTTTTTGCACACTAAGAATAAAATATCAGAAACACAAATTGGGGATAAATCCCATCTGCTATAGCAACAAGAAAAATAAAGTACCTTGGAATTAACCTAATGAAGGAGGTAAAAAACCTGTACTCAGAGAACTACACAACACTGAAGAGAGAAATTAAGAAAGACACAAATAAATGGAAGCATATACAGTGTTCATGGATTGGAAGAATTAACATCATCAGAATTTCCATACCATCCATAGCAATTTATACATTCAATGCATTTCCTACCAAAATACTAATGGCATATTTCACAGATATAGAACATTTCAAAAAATTATATGAAACCAGTAACAACCCCAAATAGCTGCAGCAATTTTGAGAAAAAAAGAACAGACCAGGAAGGATTACCATACCTGTCATCAAACTGCTACAAGGCCACAGTAATCAAAATATTATGTTACTAGCATAAGAACAGACACATAAATCAATGGAAAAGAATACAGGGCCCAGAAATGAACCTAAGTCTCTATGGCCAATTAATAATCAAAAAAGGGATTAGAAGCATAAAATGGAACAAAAACGCCCTCTTCAACAAATGATGTTGGGACCTTGGAGAGCTATGTGCAAAACAAACAAACAAAAAACAAACAAAAAACCTCAACCACCACTTACACCACACACACACACACACACACACACACACACACACACTCAAGGTGGATAAAAGGCATAGATGTAAATCATGATACCATACAAGTCCTAGAGGAGAACATGGGCAGGAAAATCTCAGATGTTCCACACAGCAATATTTTCTCCAATATGTTTCCTTGAGCAAGGGACATAAAAGAAAGAATGAACAAGTGAGACTTCATCAAAATAAAAAGTTTCTGCATGGCTAAAGAAAACATTAGCAAAATGTAAAGGGAACCAACTGTATGAAAAAATATATTTGCCAATGATATCTCGGACAAGGGTTTGATCTCCAAAATATATAATGAACTCTCACTACTCAACACCAGGAAGACAAGCAACCTAATTAAAAAATGGGCAAAGGACCTGAACAGACACTTCTCCAAGGAGGACATACAGAGGGTCCAGAGACATATGAAAGGATGCTCAGCATCATTAGCCATCAGAGAGATGCAAATAAAAACCACAATGAGAGAACACTTTACATGGGTCAGAATGGCCACCATAAATAAATCAACAACAAGTGCTGGAAACGTTGTGGGGAAAAGAGAACGCTAGCACAGTGCTGATGGGAATGCAGACTGGCATAGCCACTATGGAAAACAGTATTGAATTTCCTCCCAAAAAAAAAAAAAAACAACCTAAAAGTGGAATTGGTTTTTTACCCAGCAATCCATTGCTGCTATTATACTCTGAGTACCCTGAAACATCAATTCCAAAGAACCTATGCACCCCAGTGTTCATAGCAGTACAATTTAAAATAGCCAAGTGCTGAAAGCAGCCTAGTTGCTCATCAGTAAATGAGTGGATCCAAAAACTCTGGTACATTTACATGATGGAATATTGCACAGGAGAAAGAAAGAAGGAACTCCTAGCCTTTGTGACAGCATGGGTTGGACTGGAGAGCACTATGCTAACTGAAGTAATCCATGCAGTGAAAGACAAATACCATATGATCTTGCCTATTGGGGAAACTAATGAACAAAGCATACAAGAAAGCAACTGAAATTAAGAACAAACTGACAGGGACAAGAGGAGAGAAAAAAAATGTGGGAAAGAAGGGAAAGGGGCATAAATGAACTTGTATAAAGTTCCTATGGATAAAGTCAAAGGGAGTAGAATTGAGTGTGGGAGGTATGGATGATTAGGGCAGGGGAAAGATGTAGTAGGAAATCAAAGACAACTGTATTCAAACATTAATTAAAAGTGTCAAAAATGCAATTGTGTTTCAAGTATCTATCAGCTTTTTAATTGTTCTGATTTCTAAACCTAAATAAATATTCACACTCACACCTAATTTGTATTTATTTTCCAAAATGGGCCTCCTAAATTGTAAACATTTCTGGCTGCACAACCCTGGATCTATACATGTTCCAGATATATATATATATATATATATGATAGATGATAGGTAGATGATAGATAGATAACAGGTAGATATTATAGATAGATGATATATAGATACCATTTATTTTAGACATTCCATGTCAAATGAAAATTTGATACCTTGGTTTAACTTAGAATTCTTAACTCTCACTCTTTGCCCTCAGTTCTGCTGTTGGTAATCTACTGTCTTTTTGGAGAAGAGTAAATATAGTCTGATGTTGTTCTTTTGTGGATAACTATTATTAGGCTAACATGTTTGTATTTTCTTCTATTTTGGTGAGCTAGAGAGGTTTGACAACTAGTATTCTTTGTGACATTTAATATTTACTCTAAGGTGAATCTGTTTTTATTAATTTTTCATAGAATCTATTCAATGCTCTTATATTCTAGATGCAATGCCTTTCTTGAGATCAGAAACATTTTTCTGATTATTATTCTTCAATATAATTTCTGTTTCATATGTTCTCAATTGTCTTCTACCTCTTTATTTGTAGCTCCTATCTATTGGACTTCTTTACCGACATTTACTATCACCATTTCTTTCTCTCTTTTTCTCTGTGTTCTAGGAGTTCCTCAAGTTTGTCTTCTTATTTATCAATCAATTTCCTGAGGTATAAAATTCACACAGTAATTTTTTCACTGTTATTCATCTCTGAGTAGTCTTTCCTTGTTTGTATTTACAAAAAAAAAAAAAGAGCAAGGAAATGAGATAAAACCTTCAATTTGGTCACAAAATATGAAAGAGGTGCTGGCTCAGTACATTATATTCCTTTTCATCCCAATATCCTGAGGACAGAAGTCTTAATATTTATCTCTGAACCATGGCTGATGTGGCCCAGTGGATTGAGCACTGACCTGTGAAGCAAAAAGTCGCTGGTTTGACTCCCAGTCAGGGCACATACCTGGGTTGCAGGTCAGGTCCCCTACCACACATTGATGTTTCTCTCCCTCTCTCTCACCCTCCCTTCCCTTATGTCTAAAAATAAATAAATAAAATCTTTTAAAAGCTTTTATCTCTGAATCCTGTTCTGGTATTAACAATATATCAAAGAAGCACAGAGATGGGGTACTTTGGGGAAAGTTTAGAATAAGTTTCTGACATGTTGCATTAGGACTCAAGGAATTATAAAAACCTCCAGGCACTGTCTGTTATTGGCACTCCTGTGTTCATCTCTGAAGCAGGGAAAAGACTTAAAAATGTGGAAGTCCAGGAAGCAGAGTCAAAAACATTACTTAACACATGGTCACCTTAGCACCTAAACATTGTTTTGGAATACAAGAAGATAAAGTCACCAGACCAGCCTGTTCAATGACTCTAGCAGCGAGATTGACAACAGACATCACCAGATGGTCCCTCCAGAATCTCTGAACAAGCTAACCAATGAAGGGTCTGCTGAAGCCAGTCTGTAAAGACTAGAAAATGTGCCTTCTTCCTTAAATGTGCAGAACAAACACAAGACTACAAAGATCATGAATAATCAAGGAAACATGACACTGCTACAGGAAATGAATAAAACTCCAACCACTGACCCTGAAGAAATGGAGACCTATGAACTATCTGACAAAGAATTCAGAATAATCTTCTTAAAGAAATTCAGTGAACTACAACAAAATACAGATAGACAATTAAATGAAATTAGGAAAACTACACATGAAAAAATGAGAGATTCAATAATAAAGGAGACAGCATTAAAAAAAAAAACAGAATTCCTAGAGTTAAATAACATAATAAGTAAACCGAAGAATTCAATAGACAGCTTCAATGATAGACTTCACCAAGCAGAAGATGTAATAATTAATTGGGAATATGGGTCATTTGAAATTATCTAGTCAGAGAAGCAAAAAAAAAAAGAGTGAAGAAAGCCTACAGAATTATGAGATATCATTAACAGAAACAATCTGTACATTATTGGAATTTCCAATAGAAGAGAGGGAGAAAGGGGCAAGAAGCTTATTTAAAGCAATGATGGCTGGAAACTTCTTAAATTTGGGGAAAGATTTGGACAATCATGAAAGTAATGGTTCACTGCAAAATTCAAATGATCTTCTCTAAGATACAGTACAATAAAACTACCTAAAATCAAAGACAGATAATTTTAAAAGAAGCAAAAGAAAAATAAGTCCTCTCATATAAGGGAATACCCAAAAAGTCTATCCACATATTTTTCAGCAGAAATTTTTCCAGACAAGAGATTGGGATGCACATTCTAAGTACTGAAAGAAAGCAACTACCAGGAAAGAATCTTTTACCAGACAAGGTTATTTTTCAAAAATAAAGATAAGATAAAGACTTTCCAAAAGAAACAAAAACTAAAGGAGTTTACCACTATGAGACCTGCTTTACAAGAAATGCTGAAAGGAGTTCTTCAAGCAGAAAGAAAAATATTATATTTAGTAACATGAACATATGAAAATATAAAACATACTGATAAAGGTAAGCAAACAGTCAAATTCAGAATACTATAATGTTGTGGTGTGCCAATCACCTAACTATTATAAAGGTTTAAGTACAAAAATTGAAAACAACTATAGCTACTGTATTTTAAATTATGCAGAATATAAAAAGAGATAAACTATGACATTTAAAACATAAATATAGGGGGTAGTAAGAAAGTAGGTATTTTGTATGCAATCAAAGTTAAGTTGTATCAGCTTTAAATAGACTGTTATGGCTATACGGTATGTTACATGAATTTCATGGTAACCACAAAGCAAAAACCTACAGTAGATGCACAAAAGATAAAGATAAGGGAATTAAAGCACACCATTACTGAAAATCTGCAATTCACACAGAAAAAAATCCAAAGAGGAAAAGGGGAACATGGAAAACAGCCTGAAAACAATTAATAACATGGCATTAGTGATTCCTTGCCTATCAATACTCACTTTAAATGTAAATGGATTAAGTAGCCAATTAAAAGGCAGAGAGCTGCTGAAAAGATTAAACATCAAGATACAACTATATATACTGCCTGCAAGAGACTTGCTCCAGATTTCAGGACACGTGTAGGCTCAAAGTAAAAGTATAGAAAAAATATTCCATTCAAACAGAAATCAAAAGAGAACAGGGGCAGCTATATTTATATCACACAAAATAGACTTTAAATCAAACCTGCAATGAGAGACAAAGAAGGTGATTATATACTGATGAAGGGGCCAATTCTTCAAGGGGGTAAAACATTATAAATATATATGCACCCAACATTGGAGCACCTAAATATATTAAATAAATATTAAGAGATTTGAAGGGAGATATAGATCATAAATGAATGGAGGAAGAAAGTGTGATTTTATACATATGTACATGTATATAATTATATAATTTATATTAAATTTATATGTACATGTATATAATTATATAATTTATATTAAATTCATATATAATTTATATTAATTACTTGTGTGTATAATTATATAATTTACACACACACACACACACACACATATATATGTGTGTGTGTTATATATATAATGGGATGTTATTCAGACATAAAAAAGAAATTTTGCCTTTTTTGACAATATTAAAGGACTCCGAGGGTATTATGCTTAGTGAAACATATGTGTAAGTCAGAGAATGACAAATACTGCATGACCTCACTTATATGTGAAATCTAATAAATCCAAACTAATAGAAACAGAAAGTAGAATGGTGGTTGCCAGAGCCTAAGGACAGATAAAGTGGGGACATTTAAGTCAAAGGATACACAATTCTAAATACAAGATAAATAAATTCTGGGGATTTAAAGTACAAATGGTGACTATAATGAACCAGTCCCATATACTTGAAAGTTAGGAGAGTAGATCATAGTGTTATGAAACAAGAAGGTTAATTATATGAAGGAACTGAGGTATTAACTAACCTCATTTCACTATATATGTACCAAATAATCATATTGCACACTTAAAACTTATATTTGTTATATGTCAAAAATATTTCAATAAGGCCAAAAAATCAGCAAATGGAAAAGATAATAGTAATGGAAATAGAAGTGATTCAAAGAACAGGAGAGGAGGATTTGAAGAGAAAAAATGAAAGAGGAGAAAGGAAGAGAAAAAAAGAGTAAAATTAAAAGAGCAGCAGCTACAGCAACAGCAGCTTTTGCCATCATGGTTAGCCTATGAGTGGGTGAAGGCAGCAGTCAAAGAGGGAATTGTTTTGCAGCAAAAAATAAAACAAAACAAAAACTAAAAGAAGATATGAAATAGGTTTGACCAGAGCGAGCTCTTGAAAATTAAAAATATGATTACTGAAACTTAAAATCTAATTAAAATATAATAATGGAAATCTTCAAAGCAGAATGAAACTAAAAGAAGTAAGAAAATGTGAGGGAAAATATAAATGACAGAAATTCAATACAGGTTAAAGTGCAACCAGAAGATGTTCTGGAAAGACAGAACTGGAGGGGAGGAATTTATAGAACAAACAAAAGCAAATTTATTTGAACTTGAGGACTTGTGTTCCAAATGTAGGAGCTCACTAAGTGCCAAGCACAGAATAAAAATTAAAAGACCCACACCGGGATACATGTTGACATTTCAGAACAGCCAAGATAATAAAATGTCACAACTCTTAAGACAAAATGTTAGGTTACCTTCAAAGGAATGATATGCAAAGTTATATTGGATTTCTCATCTTCAATAGGAAATGCCAGGTGATAATGTCTTCAAAACATAGGGTCAGCTTTTAAGCTAGAACCCTATACATAGCCAAACTATTTCTCAAGGCTGAGACAATTATAAAATAAATGCCAAAAGTCATGTTTCTTTTAGAAAGCTAACAGAATACATAAAAGAGTAAACAAACAAAGGAAAACATAGAGTCAGGAAACAACATAATTAAACCAAGAAATCAATGAAGAGATGTTCCAAAATATCATATAACCAAATGAATAGTTCAGAAATACTGTCTGAATGCCAAAATATATGTAATTAAAAAAATGGGGAAAGATCTTGAATAGATACTTCACCAAAGAGTAGATACAGATGACTAATAGATATATGAAATAATGCTCAATATCACTAATTATTAAAGAAATGCAAATTAAAACCACAATGAGATGTCAACTCACACCTGTCAGAATGCAGATTGGTGCACCCACTGTGGAAATATTATAGAGGTTCCTCCAAAAATTAAAAATTAAAAATGGAACTGCTTTATGACATAGCAATTCCACTTCTGGGTATATATTCAAAGAAAACCAAAACACTAATAGACAGTTATTCTTCAAAACACATGAAGACATGAGGTTGTTAGGAACACTATAGGAAGTGTGAAGCCAAAGAACTTACATGCATGACCCCCAGATGTGAGCTAAAGAGAGATTACTGGAGGGAATGTGGATACTGGATGGAAGGAGACACAGGGGGATAAACGGGACAACTGGAATAGTATAATCAACAAAATAAAATTTTTAAAGATTATATATTTATTTATTTTTAGACATAAGGGAAGGGAAGGAG
Organism: Tonatia bakeri; assembly: GCA_004024845.1. NCBI lineage: Eukaryota > Metazoa > Chordata > Mammalia > Chiroptera > Phyllostomidae > Tonatia > Tonatia bakeri. Next base: position 12,750 of record PVIA01015250.1, read on the forward strand.
AAAGAGAGGGAGAGAGATATCACTCCCTCCTGTGTGATTGCCTCTCATGTGCCCCCTACCAGGGAGCTGGCCTGCAATCCAGGCATGCGCCCTGATTGGGAATTGAACCGGCAAACTTTTGGTTCCCAGGTGGGTGCTCAATCCACTGAGCCACACCAGCCAGGGCAACAATATAAATATTTTAAAATAAATATTCAATGAATTTCTAAAAATATTTTATTTTTTTATTTTTAGAGACGAAGGAATGGAGGAGAAAAGAGAGGGAGAGAAACATCAGTGTGTGGTTGCCTTTCATGTATCTCCTACTGGGGTCCTGGTCTGCAACCCAGGCATTTGCCCTGACTAGGAATTGAACTGGTGATCCTTTGGTTCATGGGCCTTAATTCAATCCACTGAGCTACATCAGCCAGGACAAAACACATATTTAAAAGTGAATATATTCACCCATATGTTCATTACAACATTATTCAAAATAGCCAAGATATGGAAGCCATCCAAGTGCTCATTAGTATGAGTGGACAAAAAAGTGATATGAAATATGTTTATCAAAGATAAACAGCATGTGATTTCACTTACATATATAATCTAAAGAACAATATAAATGAACAATCTAAATAGAAATAGACTCATAGATACGGAGAGTAGATTGATGGTTGCTAAAGGGGAGGGGTGTTGGGGGACTGGGTGAAAAAGGTGAAGGTATTGAGAAGTACAAATTGGTAGTTACAACACATCCATTAAGATGTAAAGTACAGCATAGAAAATACAATTAATAATATAGAAATAACTAAGTATGGTACCAGGTGGGTACTGGAAATATCAGAAAAACACTTAGTAGAGTGTATGATTACTAAACCATAATGTTGTACACCTGAAACTAATACAAAACATTGGATTAGCCAAAAAGTCCATTTGTTTTTTTTTTCATAAAATGCAAGACACGGTTTTCATTTTCTACAATAACTTTATTGATTTGGATATTTTGCGTATGTCATCTTCAAGAAATCTTCAGCATGAAACTTCATGTACCACTTTTGACATGTTCGATCAGTCACAGCAAATTCTCCATACACTGCAAAAATTTTTCTTGTGCTTCAGTTGCATTTTTACCTTCCTTGAAATAATTAAACATATCATGCCAAAAATGTTGTGCATTTCTTGTGTCTTCAATTTTAAAATTGGTACACAAATATTCACTAATTTTCACAAGATTTTTTCTCTCATCACATTATTTTTTTATTGTTCAAGTACAGTTGTCTCCATTTCCCCACAAATGCTCTCCTAGTCCCCACTCACCCCAACCTCCCACCCTGAATCCTACCCACCCTTTGGCTTTGTACATGGGTTCTTTATACACATTCCTTAATGTCCCTTGCCCTTATTTCTCCCATTATCCACCCCCTCTCTGGTTACTGTCAGTTTGTTCTTTATTTCAATGCTCTGTTTATACTTTGCTTCATTTTTTCTTTAGGTTCCACTTATAGGTGAGATCATGTGCTATTTGTCTTTCATCACCTGTCTTATTTCACTTAGCATGATGCTCTCCAGTTCCATCTATGCTGTCACAAAGGGAGGAATGCCTTCTTTCTTTCTGTTGCATAGTATTCCATTGTATAAATGTACCATAGTTTCTTGATCCAATCTTTTACTGATGGGCACTTAGGTTGCTTCCAGCACTGGGCTATTGTAAATTGTGCTGCTATGAACATTGTGGTGTATAGGTTCTTTTGAATTTTAAGATTCTCAGGGTATAATCCCAGCAGTGGGATTGCTGGGTCAAAAAAAATTCCAATTTTAGTTTTCTGAGGAAATTCCATATCGTTTTCCAAAAGGCTATGCCAGCCTGCATTCCCACCAAACTGCACTACGGTTCCCTTTTCTCCACAAACTCATCAGCACTTGTTTATTTATTTGTTTATGGTGGTTGACAAAGGTTGCAGTAGCACAAAATGGAGTAAAAATAGCCTCTTCAACAAATTGTGTTGGGAGATCTTGACAGCTACATGCAAAAAAAAAAATGAAACTCGACCACCAATTTATACCATACACAAAAAATAAGCTGAACATGGATAAAAGACTTAAATATAACTTACAACAACATACATATCCTAGTGGAGAACATGGGCAGGAGAATCTCAAATATTCCATGCAGCAATATTTTCACTGATACATTTTGTAGGGCAACAGATATAAACAAAAGAAAACATGTGGGACTTCATCAAATTAAAATGTTTCCTCATGGCTAAAGAAAACATCAACAAAAAGGAAAGGGAACCAATTGCATAGGAAAACATATAACTAAAGCAATGGTTTGATCTCCAAAATATATATAAATAAACTCACATGAATCCACTCCAGGAAGACAAACAACCCAATTTTAAAAATTGGCAAAGGACCTGAACAGACACTTTTCCAAGGAGGATATACAGAGGTCCCAGAGACATATGAAAGGATGCTCAGCATCACTAGCCATCAGAGAGATGCAAATTAAAACCATAATCTGATACCATTTCACACTGGTCAGATTGATAAGACTTTTTTTTTCAGAAGGTTTTTAATGCATGCTGATATGACAGCTGTCACAATATAATCTAACAATATTGTTTCAAATTAAGTTAAAGACAACTAGGCACTGCTAGAGCCATCTTACAGACAAAAAGAGACAAATGACCTTTTTTGTCAACCCAATAATAATACAAATAAAGCAAGTGGATATATAAAGAAAGAAAAGAAATAGTGTCTTAAGTTGTTTGTGGAATAAAATTGTTAATACATTTCTTAGACTTACAAAGGTAATGAAGACAGTAGCTATAAAGAGTGAAAATTAAAATATATATATATATCAGGGAAGCTTTGGGAGCAGTAAGTAAAGGCATATAAATAAAAAAAGAAGGAACCCCTACTCTTCGTGACAGCATGGATGGAACTGGAGAGCATTATACTAAGTGAAATAAGTAAGCCAGTGGGTGAAAGACAAATACCATATGATCTTACCTTTTACTGGAACCTAATCAGCGAAACAAATAAGCAAGCAAAATATAACCAGAGACATTGAAATTAAGGACAAACTGACAACAACCAGAAGGGAGATTGGAGGGAGGAAAGGGGCAAAAGTTTTCAGGAATGTGTATAAAGGACACATGGACAAAACTAAAAGGAAGTAGGATCAAGGGTGATGAGTGGGGATGGCTGGAGTGGGGAACATGGTGGAAGGAAAATGGAGACAACTGTACTTGAACAATAATAAAAAAATGTGAAAAAAATAAAAAATAGAAAACAAAAAAGAAAAGGTTTATAACTAGTATGAAGGGTTTTTTCTGTTTATGTGCAGCACTCTTATGAAAGTACAAAAATAGTTACACTGACTGGATATCTCATTGATCCATTTTAATTAATTGATATTTTTTTTCTTTCCTTATTGTTCAAGTACAGTTGTCTCCATATTCCTGTCAACACTTTCCCCTGGCCCACCCACCCCTACCTTCCACCCTCAACCCTTCCCCCTTTTGGCTTTCTTCATAGGCCCTTTATACATTTTTCTTAAGTACCCTTCCCTTTCTTTTCCCCATTGACCTCTCACCTCTGGCTGGAGAACATTATTCTAAGTTAAATAAGCCAGGTGGTTAAAGACAAATACCATATGATCTCACCTACAAGTGGAACCTAATAAACAAAGAAAAACAAACAAGCAAAATACAGAGACATTAAAATAATTATTGATATTTTTCAATATGTTATTTACATTCAGTAGTGTGTGATTGTGTAACTCAAAAATTCCATGGGTGCCCGTAGCTTAAATTCACCAAGTGTAATTGAGAAATAGAAAGAGAGCAAATGACTTTATAGAATGTTGTAGAAATAGCCCTTTTTTTTTTTGAAGTTTGACAGAGGATAAAATCAGGTTGGTATTATTTGTGTATCCAAAATGAGTAACTATTGTAAGGGAAAATAATACTTTATTTTTAATGGGAGATATCACCTCAACTTGCCTTTAAAATCTCTTTATTGAGTGTAGTATCCATCAATGTTCCACACCTCTGTGATCAACAGACCAATAATGAGGCAATACTACAATCGATAGCCTTATGATAGTTCCTGCTCAAACTAAATACTGTAGCTTATATCTGCAAATATATTTAGAAAGCACATTACCAAACAAGATGGGGCAGAAATTACCATAGAAAGTTATTCAATCAGTATTAGGCATGAGTGAGGATAAAGTTCCAGAGAGCAGCCATTGAACTCTAAGAGAAGCTGGAAGGGCCATTAGCTCAGATGATGATTATGTCATCAGATAAGTTAATGGATAAACTGAACAAAATTCTTAAGAAGATCTTTAAACTAGAACAATTAACAAGGTTGACTTGTGCTGTCTGATGAGGTTTGAAGCACCTTCCCACTGATAATTTTAAAATTAAAAAAAAAAGAGAAATCTGGGCTTCAAATATTAAAAGATGAATTTAACACAGATGTACTTCTTTTCCCTCCCAAGGTCCTCTTCAAATTATTGGAAATATTTGGTGGGAGGTGGTGGAAATGCTATTGCAGTGCCAGAAAACTTAGAAAGACAGCATGCAGATGACTAGGGATTTTGAAGAAATCCCAGGTGGTAGGGAGATAGTAGAATGCAGATGAAATGGGACTGATTTATAAAGCAATTAAAAATAGTAGCCCAAATTGCATGGGGAAAAGAAGTAACAATAATGCTAATAATTATGGAAATAAATGCATTTGAAATAGCTAAGCCAGTTCAATGTTCTCCCAGTATCCAGCATTCTGCCCCGCGTGCTGGTGTCAAGGGCACAGGGTCTCACAATCTCGTGGACTCCTTTCCAAATTAGGTAGGCAGTTAGCGTGGAGAAGAGTCTTGGTATAGATACTAGGACCTGAGAGAGAAGAAGAGTTTTAGGTAACTGAATCTTCATATGAATCACTGAAGGAGCAAAAATAAATAAAAAGACAAAACAAAACAAACAACAAAGCAATAAAAATATTCACATAAGCGTGAAATCTTCTAAGAACCTTCCTTTTCCTGAAGAGGAAGACTGTCCTTTTGGCATTTAAAAGAGGCATTCTGAAGAGTCCTAAGTCCTTGAAAGCCAAGCAAAGCATACTGGCAGTTTAGAAAGTGCTGTTAGAATTGGGGTGCTGTAGAAAGTTTACTCTGGGCAGGAGAAATGTTAGGCCATTTAAATAGCTAAGAAGAGGCTGAGAAATGACCAGGATATGAATTAACCTATAAGGTCTATCATACATTACTTTGCAGTACACATCCATAATTAACACATAGGACATATAAGTCAAGACCAACTGGCTGACAAACTGAGTATTCACTATCTTCAGGTTAGAGGGGTATCCTTCAACTACTCCCTGTTTGCCATCTAGAAGTTTGAGAGGGTTGTAATATTTGCTAGTGTAAAAGAGAAATGATTATTCTCAATCAAAATTTAGTTTTAATAGTTCCATGCTCAAGAATTCTTCTAAGAATTTTCTTTTCCAGATAACGAATATGGTCCAATGACCTTTTTTTGGTCTCTTAAAAAAATATACATACTGTTACAGGGTGCAGCCAAGAGGGGAGACCCCAAATAGGCATTGGAAATGGGGTCCAGAACTCAAGGTGTCCAGGAAATATTAGGATGTCCTCACCCCCCTCCAGGTGTGAGTTGGGGGAAGGGACACGTGGAGCAGGGCCATTGAGAGCTGTTTTGTACAGCAACAGCTTTGCAGCTAACCTCTGGCATGGTCATTTAACATATCTGTAACCTTTAACTGATATGTTAAATAGCTGTGGCCATGCTCTGAGCCAGGGGAATGGAAGTAACTTCCCCACCAAGATGTAACTGTGGGGCAGGTCCCCTGAGGTACAGCACCTGCGTGGGAGCTTGGAAAAGTGTAGCTGATAGTGGGAGGGGTCAGAAATGGGGCTGCATGGAAGGTTGGCACAGGGATTTAAAACCCAGACACGGCAGCCATTGTAAGAGAGAACCATGTGTCTGTAGCAGTTCAGAGAGGACCATGCAGCTGGAGCAGTGGAGAGAGAACCTCGTGGCCTTGCCAGAGTGGGAAACCCTGCAGCATTAGTAGGGGGAACCACCACCCGGCTTTAGCAGAGATCCCGGCAAAACAGCTGATGGTGCCAGGAACCGAGGGAGGTCTACCATCCGAGAAGGATTACTGAGAAGAAGCAGAGTCTGCCTGAGCCATGGACTTCTATTTCTTTTCCTGAGATATGGTACACCAGACTGGGCAAAGGGGGAAGGAAGGACTGTGTGTGTTTGTGGGTGTTTTAAGGGGCTTTGGGATTTTGATGAAGACATTAGGTCACTGCTTTAAGTTGGTATAGTATTAAATAAATATTTCCTTTCCTTTTCACAAATCTCTGGCATTGAGAGACATCTTTGTATAGGTGGCAGACATAATGAACCTGGGGGTTCCTTTCAGTAATAGTATATCGCCCCAGGCCCCCCCTTGTTGTTCTGTAACAATATTGGTTTCTTTTATTTTTTATTAAATACTTTTGAATTTTATTGTTGTTCAAATACAGTTTTATGCCTTTCCCCCCACCCCTCTCCATCACCCCAGCCACCCCCACCTCCTTCCCTTGTTACCACCCACACTTGTTTTTGGCCATGCGTCCTTTATACTTGTTCCTGTTTACCCTTCACTATTTCTCCCCATTATTCACTCCCTTCTCCCATCTGGTTACTGCCCATTTGTTCTTCTTCTTCTTTTTTTAATGTTGTCAATGGTCTTTATTCACAAAGCATTTCATAGTTGTATTATTGGCTTATTCCTATGATTAGCATAATAAGTTGAAAGCCCAAAATCTTGTTCTTTTTTTTGCTTCTAAAATTGTTTTTATTTGAATAATTTATTGTGTTTCAAGTACAGTTTTCAGCCTTTTCCCCCACCCCTCCACCCACCCCAGCCCTCCCCACCCCCTCCTCCATTTCCACTCCCCTTTTGTTGTTGTCCATCTGTCTTTTATAATTGTTACTGTACACCCTTTCCCCTTCCCCCTTTCCTTCACCATTATCTGCTCCCTTCTCTCATCTGGCTACTGGCCCTTCACTCTTAATTTCAATGTCTTTGGTTATATTTTCTTGCTTGTTCATTTTGTTGATTAGGTTCCAGGTAAAGGTTAGATCATACAATATTTGTCTTTAAAGGCCTGGCTTATTTCACTTAACATAATGCTCTCCAGTTCCATTCATGCTGTCGCAGAGGGTAAGAGCACATTCTTTCTATCTGCTGTGTAGAATTCCATTGTATAAATGTACCATAGCTTTTTGATCCATTAATTTACTGATGGGCACTTAGGCTGCTTCCAGGACATGGCTATTGTAAATTGTGCTGCTATGAACATTCGGATGCATACGTTCTTTTGGACTGATGTTTCAGGGTCCTTAGAATATAATCCTAGCAGTGGAATTTTCAGGTCAAAAGACCATTCCAGCAAACCCTTTGTCCTTTTTCCCTAAAAGTCCTTCCCTTCTCCCCTCTGGTCACTCATTTTTAGTTTTCTGAGGAAATTCCACACTGTTTTCCATAGTGGTTGCACCAGTCTCCAATCCTACCAAGAGTGCACTAGGGATCCCTTTTCTCCACAACCTCTCCCAACACTTGTTTGTTGCTTTGTTTATGATGGTCATTTTCAATGGTGTGAAGTGGTATCTCATTGTAGTTTCACTTTGCACCTCTGATGGCTAACAATACTGAGCATCTTTTCAAATGTCTTTGAACACACTGTATGTCCTCCTTGGAGGAGTGTCTGTTAAAGTCCTCTGTCCATTTTTTCATTGGGTTGCTTGTCTTATGAGAGTGGAGTCATGTGATTTCTTTATATATTTTGGAGATCAAACCCTTGCCTAAGGTATCATTGGCAAATATTTTCCCATACAGTTGGATTTCTTTTCATTTTAATGCTGTTTCCTTTAGCTGTGCAGAAGCTTTTTATTTTGATGAGATCCAATTTGTTTACTGTTTCCTTCATGTCTCTTGCTATAGGGGACATATCAGTAAAAATATTGCTCTGTGGAATATTTGGGATTTCCCTGCCTATGTTCTCCTGAAGGACTCATATGGTGTCACAACTTATATTTAAGTCTTTTATCCACCTTGAATTTATTTTTGTTTGTGGTGTCAGTTGGTGATCAAGTTTCATTTTTTTTTTTGCATGTAGCTTTCCCACTCTCCCAACAGCATTTGTTGAAGAGGCTATTTTTGCTCTATTTTATGTTGCTGCCCAATTTGTCAAATATTAATATACCATAGAGACTTGGGTTTTGTTCTGAGCTCTCTATTCTGTTCCTCCTGTCCATATGTCTGTTCGTATGCCAGTACCAGGCTGCTTTGATTAAAGTGGCCTTATAATACAGTTTGTTTGTTTGTTTGTTTTTAGGATTCATAGTTTATATAGTTCTTTCTACCACAGTAATTGCAACTATTACCTCTTTTGATCCTCTTAACAACCAATTAGAGAAAGACATATTCCACCCATATTTGTAGATGAAACTGAGGTGTCAGTTTCAGTTACAATACAGTTTGATGTGAGGTGTTGTAATCCCTCCGACTTTGCTCTTTTTTCTCAAAATTGTTGCAGGTATTTGGGGTCTTTTATGATTCCATATAAATTTTGGAAGTGTTTGTTCTATATCTGTGAAATATGCTATTGCTACTTTAATAGGCGCTGCATTGAATCTATAAATCATTTTGCATGGTATGGACACTTTGATGATGTTAATTCTTCCAATCCATGAACACGGTATATGTTTCCATTTGTTTGTGTCTTGTTAATTACTTTCTTCAGTGTTGTATAGTTTTCTGAATACAGGTCTTTCACCTCCTTGGTTAAGTTTTTTCCTAGGTATTTTATTTTTCTTTTTGCTATATCAAATGAGATTTTTTTTTCCAGATTTCTCTTTTTGATATTTCATGATGGTATAAAAAAAGTCTTTGGTCTCTGAGTATTGACTTTGTATCCTGCTGTTTTGCCAAATTCACTTATTAGGTTGAGTATTTTTTTGGTGGAGTCTATAGGATTTTCTATGTACACTATCATGTCATTTGAAAACAATGACAGTTTTGTTTTCTCTTTTCCAATATGAATGCCTCCTCTTTCCTTGTCTTATCTGAGTGTCATGGCTAGGACTCCCAACACAAAATGAATGAAGGTGGTGAAAGTGGACAACCTTGTCTTGTTCCTGATCTTAGTGGGAAAGATTTTAGATTTTGCCCATTGAGTATGATGTTGGTCATAGTTTTCTTGTATATGGCCTTTATTATGTTGAGGAATGTTCCCTCTATTCCCACTTTACTGAGGATTTTAATCATAAATGGGTGCTGTCAAGTGCTATTTCTGCATGTATTGATATGATTATGTGACTTTTGTCTTTGCTTTTGTTTATGTGATGCATTACATTTATTGATTTGTGAATATTGTACCATCCTTGCATCTTGGGGATAATCCCACTTGGTCATGGTGTATGATCTTTTTAATATATGGTTGGATGTTATTTGCCAATATTTTGTTGAGAATTGTATTGTCTACGTTCATCAGCCATATTGGCCTGAAGTTTTCTTCATTTGTTGTGTCTTTATCTGGTTTTTGGGTTAGGATGATGCTGACTTCACAGAAAAGGTTTGGGAGTCTTCCATTTTCTTGGATTTTTTTTTTTTTTTGAATAGTCTGTGAAGAATAGGGGTTAGTTCTTCCTTAATTGCTTTCTAGAATTTTCCTGTGAAACCGTCCTGCCTAGGGTTTTTACGCTTTGGGATTTTTTTGATTACTGCTTCAAATTCATCCACTGTCATTGGTCTGTTCAGGCTTTCTGTTTCTTCTTCAGTCAGTTATGGTATATTATATTTTTTCTATAAATTTGTCCATTTCACCTAGGTTTTCAAACTTATTGGCATATATTTCTTGTAGTAATTTCTTATAATCCTTTGCATTTCTGTGGTATCAATTGTAATCTCTTTTTTCATATCTGATTATGTTTATGTGGGTCCTCTCTCTTTTTTCTTGATAAGTCCGATTAAAGGCTTGTTCATTTTTTTATCTTTTCAGAGAACCATCTCCTGCATTTATTGATACTTAGAATTGTGCTTTTAGAATATATGTTGTTTAATTCTTCTCTCGTCTTGATTATTCCATTCCTTCTACTTGCTCTGAGCTGGCTTTACTGTTGTACATTGAATTCTTGTAGGTGTAGGTTTAGATGGTTTATTTGAAATGTTTCTATCTTTTGAGGATAGGACTGTATTGCTATGAATTTCCCTCTCAGGACTGCCTTCACTGTATCTCATAAGTTTTGCACTGTTGTGAGTACATTTTTATTAGTTTCCAGAAATTTTTTGATTTCTGCCTTGATCTCATTCTTAACCCATTGATTATTTAAACACATGTTATTCATTCTCCATGAGTTTGAGTGTTTTCAGGTTTTTTTCTTTGAGGTTGAATTTTAGATTCAGTCCCTTGTGGTCAGAGAAAATACTTCATACGATTTCAATGTTCTTGAATTTGTTGAGGCTTGTTTTGGTTCCTATCATGTGATCTATCTTTCAAAGTATTGCATGTGCACTTGAAAAGAATGTGTTTTTCAAAGAAACAAGCAAAATATAGTCAAAGACACTGCATTAGGGGACAGGCAGGAAGTGGCCAGAGGAGAGAGAAGAGGAAATTTCAGGGGAAAAGGGGAAGGGTTTGCAGGAACAAAGTTAAAAGACACATGGATAAA
>PVIA01015251.1:0-23494 GCA_004024845.1 Tonatia bakeri
AGACAGTAGGGAGAAAATAGACAGGGGGAGGGTAGGAATAGTATGGGACATGTAGACACTAGAGAACTTATGACACATGGACATGAACTAAAGGGGGGAATGAGGGTGGGAGGGGATGGGCAGGGTGGTGGGGAGTGAGGGGGGAAAATGGGCCAACTGTAGTTGCATAATCAATAAAATAAAGAATTTAAAAAAATAAAATAAAAATAAATAAAATAAAAATAAAAAAATTTAAAAATTAAAAAAAAAAAAAAAGATGTGTTTCGTGAGATAAGGAGTAAACTCCTTATTCCTTGAACTTAAACATCTGGTTTATATCAACAGTGCCATACAAAGCAAAACAAGCTTCAGAGGGTACAATGTGTTCTTCAGGCCTGATTTCCCAGGGGAACCTGGTGTTGGCATCGGACTGTGCCTGCGGCCTGTGGCCCTGGTGTCCCGGCCTTGCTCACACAGGGCTCGTCTCCGATGCCGCACAAAGTGGCCTCCGACATTCGTAGCGATCGTTCTGTGCTTTCACTGCGGGTGGTTGTGCAACTCTGTATATGTGATCAAAACTGAAAAATTAGCTCTCTCAATTCTTGAATGTGTTTAACAGTTATTTTTTTAGCCCTTGTCTGCTAATTCTATTATCTGAGGTATTTATGGATTTGTTTGTGTTGACTGGTTTTTCTCTTAATTTTAGGGTACATTGTTTTTTAATCCTTACCCAAGGGCTTACCCTATATGCTGACATGTCCACATGTGAGGGAAAACCACCCAAAAGCAGAAGACCAAAAGATTTCTAGAGCTTACAAAAGACTGGAAATAATTCCAATTTTCACTAGTCAGAGGAGGACACCTTCTAATACCCAGAAGAGGATTGCCCTAATGGTGAGACTCAAATAGCACTAGACTAAAGGCTGCTTTGAAACTATTCTAACAAAGTTTGAAAGCAAGCCTTGATTAGATCCAATTTATTTCAAATAAATGGTGCTGGTACAAAGTCCAAAACTATTTAATAGAAAGTGGCAAAAACTAGCATCTGAAACATAAAAATCACAATGTCTATAACCCAATAAAAAATTATGAAGAATGCAAAGAAGGGAGAAAATAGGACCTATATCCAGGAGAAAAAACCCTCAACAGAAACAAACCCCGAATGACAGCAATGGTGTATAATAGTCCCCTCTTCACCACAGTTTTGCTTTTTGTGTTTTTAGTCACCCTTTGTCTCAGTGAATCCATGCTGCACCCATGCTGTAGACACTACCCACCCATTTAGTAGTTGTCTAGGTTATCAGAGTGGTGGTTGGGATATCACAGTGCTTGTGTTCAAGTCACCCCTATTTACTTAACAGTGGCCTCAGGGTGCAAGAGCAGTGGTGCTGGCAATTTAGATACTCCACAGAGGAGGCCTCAAGTGACCCCTTTGAGTAAAAGAATGAGTATAGTACAATAACATGTTTTGAGAGAAAGACCACATTTGTATAACTTTTATTATAGTATATTATTATACTTGTCCCATTTTATTATTAGGTATTGTTGTCAGTCTGTTACTGTGCCCAATGTAGCTTAGATTAAAGGATAAATTATTAAAGATAAATTCAGCTTTATCTTTAATAGGCAAAAACATAGTATGCATAGTGTTCAAGATTATCTAGGTTTCAGGCATCCACTGGAGTTCTTAGAACATTTCCCCCATGGATAGGTGGGGACTAATGTAACTGGCAGATCGGGACACTTAAGAACAAGTATTAGAGCCCTGGCTGTTATGGCTCAGTGGATTGAGAGCCAGCCTGTGAACAAGAGTTTCCCATTTGATTCCCAGTCAGGGCACATGCCTGGGTTGTGGGCCAGGTCCCCAGTTGGGGGTGTGCAAGAGGCAACCACACATTGATATTTCTCTCCCTCTCTTTCTCCCTCTCTTTCTCCCTCCCTTCCCCTCCTTCTAAAAATAAATAAGTGAGATCTTAAAAAAGAACAACTATTATAAATATGCTTCATATGTTCAAGAAAGTAGAGAAAAACCTTAACATGATGAGAATAGATAAATGTAAGGTATTTTTAAAATGGAATTTGTAGAAATAAAAATGTCAACAATACGTAAGATTAACAGCAGATCAGTCACTGGAGGGGGGTGGGATGTGATCCTGAAAGCAATGAACTTGAGTAGAAGCCATCAAAAATGAAAGAGAGAAAAAAAAGGACTGAACAAACATGAAGAGAACATTAGTGGTTTGTGAGACAGTGTCAACTTGTATAACATACACAGAATTGGAATTCCAGAAAGAGAGGACAGAGAGGAGACAAGAATATTTGAAGAAATTATGCTCCTAAAATTTCCAAAATATTTTTAAAGATTTATTTATCTGTGTTTTAGAGGAGGGGAAGGGAGGGTGAAAGAGAGGAAGATAAACATCAATGTGCAAGAGAAGCATCAATAGGTTGCCTCTTGAAACTGGGGATGTGGCCTGCAACCCAGGCCTGTTCTCTGACCAAGAGTTGAACTGGTGACCTTTCCCTTTGTGGAATGACACCCAACCAGCTAAGCTACACTAGTCAGGGCTCAAAATTTCCAAATTTGATGAAAACTATAATCTCAGAGATCCAAGATCCTCAATGAACCCCAAGAAGATAAAAATCACACCAAGGCATATCATCAAGAAATCTCTTCAAAGAAGGCAGAGAACAAAGAAAGAAAGATGGCATAAAACTTTCTCTAGACATTATGTAAACTAAAAGAAAATTGATTGTTATCTTTAAAGTGCGGAAAGAAAAGGTCATCCTCCTAGAATTCTACATTAAGAAAAATCTTTTACCTGGGTGGCGTAGCTCAGTGGATTGAGCACGGGCTGTGAACCAAAGTATCGCAGGTTCGATTCCCAGTCAGGGCACATGCCTGGGTTGCAGGCCACGGTACCCAGCAACCGCACACTGATGTTTCTCTCTCTCTCTTTCTCCCTCCCTTCCCTCTCTAAAAATAAATAAATAAAATCTTAAAAAAAAAAGAAAATTGCTAAGGGCTTGAAAATAAAAGATTATTATTAAAAAAATCTTTTAAAAATGAAGGCAAAATAAAGCCTTTTTGACACAAACAAAAGCCTGCATATAGGAAATGTTAAAAGAAGTTCAATTTAGTCAGAAGAAAAATGATACCAGATGGAAATTTGGATTGACACGAAGGAATAAAGAGAATTGAAATAACAGATACGAGGTCAAAAAATATAAAAGACAGTATTTTCTCATTTTTGACCTATTTAAAAATATTGACAATTTCAAGCAAAATTAATAATATATTGTGAAGTTTGTAAAAACTAGAACTCAAATGAAGACAAGTAGCACAAAGGACAAAGGGAATGGGGGTACACGATTGTGAGGCAGCAGTTATTGGGCAGAGTGGCAAAAAATCTCTGTAGTCACACTGGGAGTGCTGGGTTGCTCCTAGCAAGGCGGGAGTGCAGTTTCTGAGGGGTCCACTTGACCCTTCTTACTATAATGGCTCATGTCCACAGATCAAGGAGTAATGTGTGCATACTCATCTCAATCATATTTAGAGAGAAGAGAGTTAGCAACGTGTGGGGCTAAGGCCCCACTGGACCCACGTGAGATTGATTTCATTCAAGGCTCCATTTATTGCCTAGTCTCCACATGTGCACTCTGACCTGGGGGCCACGATGGCGTTGTTTGAGTGTCATGGTGCCAGTGTCAGCTCCAGTCCTATATTAACATGCCTCAAGGAATGGGAGTAAAAGTGAGAAAACTGTACTTCAACAATGATTAAAATAAAATAAAATAAAAGATATGCCTCAAAAGGTCTGGGTATTCCCATTTACTAGATATGGTTACTTTGGTAAGTAACCACAGATCCCTTTTGTGAAGGATTGGGGTAATATTTATTAAATATACATGTAGTAAAGATTTCAGGATCTTTTCTCAAGAATACCCAGCTTCTCCTACAATCGGTGGGATTTCCATCTTAATTGTCTCAGTCTGGAAACTGGGCAAGGGGTTACACTTTTTTGATACGCCTCAGGAATATCATTAGTTTCAGCCAACATCCAGATTCCTGCAGACCAAGGCACTCTGGCTTTCGCTGCAACCATGCTGACGGGTGTTCATCACAGCCACCTTTCCTCTGCTTGTTAAGTGCTGTATGGTTAAATGGCCACGTAGCTCTGTTGTTCTGGTGTCCCAGTACCATCATCCCCAGCAACACTACAAGGGCTGGTTTCCTGGCAGCATTTCCCGCTGTCAAGTCTGGCCCTCAGAGGAGCAGGTGTCCCCATCACTGTTGTCTTTTTTAGTAACTAGAAAGGGGCTTTCCTCTGAGCCCTCTAAGGCAGTGATTTCAACCATGTGCCACAAGAATTTTTAAACCATGCAATACCTGACTATTCAGTCAGGAGCCCTGACCGCTCTTCCCTTAGGTTGTCAAAAAAAATGACAACAGACAACGCAATAGCTGTTCGGTGTGAATGAATCAAAATTACACCTATTTTTTGTCAGATCGGCAAAAAATATGTTTTGATATGCCGCAGAATTTTAGTAATTAGTGTGTGGCATGATGTTGACCCACCCTGACTGGTTTCAGAAGTTGTAACCCCTCATGGCTAAGGCTGAGTAAAAGACCTTGGGACCATAAGCCACCAAGGAGACAAAGCTTATCTTCCTAGTAGGGTCACCACCTCTGCCCCCTTTACTTCACCCTGCTTGGCCCCAGGCGGAAGACTTGTTAACCAATGATGGGTAAGATTCCTCAAGGGAGGGATGACCTAAGACAGGCACAGTCATGAAGGGGCCATCAGGGAAGGACTTGGGGGACTATAGAAAAAGGGGGGTGTTGGACCCTCACTCCTCAGCTTTGACATAGCCTGAGTCCTCATTCTGTCTGCAAGAAGTCTAATCTCTTGGCTGCCTTACTTCCCCTGCCTGACTTAAACCTGAAACAATGTCTGAGGGTGGTGTAGCGCTGAGCAGGAATGAGTGGTTCCCCGGGGCAATCAGGCCTAAGAAAGAATACATAAAATCCTGTGAAACCTGCTTTGCTAATACCCTTAATTTAAATGATAAGGGTCCAAGCATAGAATGAGCTTGTTTTCCTAAAGTTTTATGGCCCTTTAGCTATCTAACCCTGACTCAGAATAAGCCCTCATAGTTCTTGAATGTTATCTATTGTTTGATCATTACTGCCTGACAATGATTGATGAGCTTTGCCTGTATTCCTGTGCAAACTGAACCCAATAAAAGCCCATTGAGGAACAGGCTCAAGGCCCTTCTCCTCTGAGAGACTGGCCACCTTTCCTCCCCAAGCAGATCATGTCTTTGCAGACTTATTCTCATCTGTGGTGGATGGGGGAGCTCTACGGGTGGAGCCCTCCATACCATGAGATGGAGAAGGTTAAAAATTGCTGCTCTAAGGGAATATAGCCAAGTGGTGGGTTCCCTGCTTGCATATAATAAAACCATTCTTTTTTAAAAAAGATTTTATTTGTTTATTCTTAGAGAGGGTAGGGAGGGAGAAAGAGAGAGAGAAACATCAATGTGCGGTTGCTGGGGGCCGTGGCCTGCAACCCAGGCATGTGCCCTGACTGGGAATCGAACCTGCGGTGCTTTGGTTCGCAGCCTTCGCTCAATCCACTGAGCTATGCCAGCCAGGGCTTTTTTTTTTTTTTTTAAGATTTTATTATAAAACCATTCTAATGTTCCTACCTCCCCGAACCTCTGACTCCTTTCTTTGGGATACTTTGAGAAGACAGTTATACAATCTCTACCTAAGCAACCATTGTGCCTATGCTCCAGGGAGTCATGCTGGAATGTGTTAGAGGTCCAGGTGTTCTTGCCAGGACGTTAAATCCTTAGTCACAGGTGAGTGCTCCTAGGTCCATAGGTTCTCATATATACAACCTCTTATTCTACACTTGGTCCAACATCCTTATCTTCTTCACCTTTGACAAATTCTTCCAGTACATATTCGAAAGCTCTTACAGCTCGTTTGGTTTAGAGCATTTCACCCTGAGCAGGATTGTATTATACTTGTGATCTTGGGCTGTGATGAAGACTTACCCTAGTTATTGGTCTGCTGGTTAGTGATGCAGTGTGTGTAAGCATCACTCTGAAAGGCATCCATCTCAGAGAAGTCCTTTGTCTAGTTTCCAGGCAGAGGTAGGCTGATCTCTAGCAAGGAGGAGGGGATTTGTTGCTTCTAACCCACAGCATTCAAGGGAAACTGGAGATTCCCATGTATATCCATTCAAATTTCCCCACACCAGGTTTCAGGACTCCATTACTTTTCTATTAGGGGCTCTGATTAGGATAGGACACACATTATAGTCAATGATTCAGTCTCTTTTGCAGTTCTGCCATCCTTACTATGCAATTCCTTGTCTGATTTTCTGCCCATTCTAACCTCCAGCAGGAGAAGAGAGTTTCTTTAAATCCTTTCTCTGGCTTTGAAGAGCCAAAGATAGAATACTGCAAGCATCAAAAAGAACTGGAATGAATTGAAACACATCAAATATGTTAATCTATTAGTGCTCTGAGTTGATAGTTCACTAGTCAAGACTGTCATTCTCTGTATTTGGAAGAAAATGAGTGATCAACTTTGGAGGATGCTAGTGTACCAACTTTTAGTCTAAAAACTGGTAAGTAAAGGGAAAGAATCAAGTAATTTTTCTACCTTTCTTATACAAACTATACTTTAGGGTTACCAAATGCAAGAGTTAATGAAGGAAAATTCTTTTTATTTATTGTACAAAAATACACATAACATTTACCATCTTCACCATTTTTAAGTGTCCACATTTTTCTATCCACACTGTTGTGCAGCCATTACCACCATCCGACTACATAACTCTTTCTACTGTGTAAAACTGAAAGTCTATCCCCACAAAACAGTAATACCCCATTTCCCTCTTCCCCAGTCCCTGGCAACCACCATTCTCATCTCCATCTCTATGGTTTTGACTGCTCCAAGTATCTCATGTAGATGGAATCATTGTCTTTTTTGTGACTGGTTTATTTTAGTTAGCATAATGTCTTAAAGTTTCTCCATAGTACAGCATGTGTCAGAATTTTCTTCCTTTATAAGGCTTAATAATATGACATTGTATGTATATACTACATTTTACTTATCCACTCATCTGTTAATGAATACTTAGATTGCCTTCACATTTAAGATTTTGTGAAAAATATATGGGTGTACAAATCTCTTTGAGGCTTTGCTTTCAATTTTTGGCCATATACTCAAAAGTGTAATTGCTAGATTATAGTATAATTTCTGAGGAGCAGTTGCAGTGTTTTCCACGGGAGCTGCACCGTTTCCCACTCCCACCAATAGTTTACGAGGCTCCAGTGTCGCCACGTGCTCTCCGACACTTGTTTTCTCGTTCTTTGATAGTGGCCGTCTCAGCGGATGTGAGAGGCTATCTTGCTGTAGTTTTTATTTGCATCCCATTAATGATTGGTGGTATTGACCACCTTTTCATGTGCTTGGATAAACATCTATTCAAGTTCTTTACCCATTTTTTTCAGAAAGTATCATAATGATTTGTTTATATTAGAAGAAATATCAAATTTTGCTGGCAGGGAAAGCCATCCAGCATTTATTATTTATTTATTATTGCCATTTATTATTTTCAAATAATTAAAACATTACATTACCTTAACTTTAACATAGCATTGAATGCAGGAATAAAGCTAGGAATTTAATGGCAAACTTGTCACTTTATTGATTGAATTTTTTTCCCAATTTTATTTTAATGATTGTTCAAGTACAGTTTTCTCCCCTTTACTCCCAATCAAGCCCACCCACCCTATTGATTGAATTTTTAAAAATAATTTTTATTGTATTTTTTCCATTCTATACCCATTTTTGAATTGAGTTGTTTGTTGTTGTTGTTGAGTTTTAGGCGTTCTCTGCATATTCTGGATATCTATTCCTTAGTAGATATATGATTTGCAAATATTTTCTCCCATTCTGTGGGTTGCCTTTTTACTCTTTTTTTTCCATTTTTTTATTTTATTGATTATGCTATTACAGTTGTCCCATTTTCTCCCTTCATTCCCCTCCACCCTGCCCACCCTCTCCCACCCACATTCCCCCCTTTAGTTCATGTCCATGTGTCATAAGTTCTTTAGTGTCTGCATGTCCCATACTATTCTTGCCCTCCCCCTGTCTATTTTCTACCTATTGTCTATGCTACTTATTCTCTATATCTTTTCCCCCTCCCTCCTCCTCCCACTTCCCTGTTGCTAACCCTCCATGTGATCTCCATTTCTGTGGTTCTGTTCCTGTTCTAGTTGTTTGCTTAGTTTGCTTTTGTTTTAGGTATGGTTGTTACTAACTGTGAGTTTGATGTCTTTTCTTACTGTTCATATTTTTAATCTTCTTTTTCTTAGGTAAGTCCCTCTAACTTTTCATATAATAAGGGCTTGGTGATGATGAACTCCTTTAACTTGGCCTTATCTGAGAAGCACTTTATCTGCCCTTCCATTCTAAATGAAAGCTTTGCTGGATAGAGCAATCTTGGATGTAGGTCCTTGCCTTTCATGACTTACTCTTTAGATAGTGCCTTTTGGTGTATAAAATCTTTTAATTATCATGCAATTTGTCTATTTTTTTCTTTTGTTAACTGTACCTTTGGTGTCATAGCCAAGAAATCATTGCCAAATCCAATGTCATGAAGCTTTTGTTTTATGTTTTTATCTAAGAGTTTTATGTTTAGGTCTTACATTTAGACACTTGATGATTTTAAGTTACTTTTTGTATGTGGTAAGTGTCCAACTTCATTTTTTGCATGCAGATATCCAGTTTCTCCAGCACCATTGGTTGAAAAGACTATCCTTTCCACATTGAATAGTTTTGGCACCCTTGTCAAAAACCATTTGACCATATACAAGTCTGTCCAGAAGGTCTCTAGCCATGTAATATGAAAAGTAGAGACATTTCTTGAATAAGATACAACATATAAGAAATGTTGTAAACAGGACAATGACACCTCAGTTCCCTTCAAAGTAGGCACCTTGGGACCTCACACAGTTCTCCCAATCACCATCAGTTGCCCCATTGTATTTTCCTGAATCTCACTGATGGTCTGAAATCTCCTCCCTTTCAAAGGTGATTTTAGTTTTGGGAAAAGCCAGAAGTCACAGGGCACCAAATCTGGGCTGTAGAGGAGCTAAGTCACCTGGGTGTTCTGATGTTTCACCAAAGTACTCTGCACAAGACATGATGTATGAGTGGGCGTATTGTCATGATGAAGCTGCCAATCACAAGTTGCCCATAACCGTGGCCTTCTGAATCATCCAAATAGTTTCCACAGGGGAATGTTTGAGCTTAATGCAAAATTTGATGTAGATTTGTTGCTCAGTCATTTTGAATGTGACGGCCACACAGTACACATGCTCACTCAACTGCATCTATCGTGCGCACTGACTACTACAGTGAGGTCATCATTGTTTATGCATGTGCATTCCAGTCCTCTCATTTTGGCTGTCAGGCTAAATCGATGTTGCGCAAAGCATTCTTGTTATATTAACAGTGACTGGACTTTCCCCAAACGGACCTAGAATATGAAGGCTTATTTCTGAGCTCTCTATTCTATTCCATTGGTTTATGTTTGTCTTTCTGTTACTACCACACTGTTTCGATTACTGTAGTGCAGTAAGTTGGAAAATCAGGAAGTGTGAGACCTCTAACATTGTTCTTTTTTTCCCCAAGGTTGTTTTGGTTATTCAGAATCCCTTCAGATTCCATATGAATTTTAAGATGGGGTTTTCTTTATGTTTTGGATATTAACCCCTTATCAGATATATGGTTTGTAATTTAGTATTCTTGAATTTAGTAGGTTGCCTTTTCATTCTGTTGATAGTTCCCTTTGCTGTGTGGAAGATTTTTAGTTTGATGTACTTCTAGTTTATTTTTGCTTTTTTTGTCTTTGCTTTTTGTCTCTTTTTTCTGTTTCTGCAAAAAATGTCATTGGGATTTTGATAGGGATTGCATAGCATCTGTAGGTACTTTTGGCAGTGTTGGTGTTTTTAATGATATTAGTCCTCCAATCCATGAACATGGAATGTATTGCCATTTTTTAATGTTTACTTTCTATCAGCAATGTTTTGTCTTTTTTATTGTACAAGTCTTTCACATCCTTAGTAAAGTCAATGCCTCAATATTTTATTATTGTTGATGCTACTGTAAATAAAACTGTTGTAATTTTTGTTCAATTTGCTCATTGTATATAGAAATGCAACTGAATTCTGTATATCGACTTTGTTTCCTGCTACTTTATTGAACTCATTTATTAGTTCTAACAAGTGTGCTTGTGGGCATGTGTGTCTGTGAATTCTTTAGGGGCTTCAAATTATAAGATCATATCATTTACAGAGGTAATTGTACTTCTTCCTTTCCAATTTGGATGTCTTTTATTTCTTTTTCTTGTCTAATTGCTCTATCTAAAACTTCCACTGCTATGTGGAATAGAAGCAGTGGAAGTGGGCATCCGTGCCTGTTTCTGACCTTGTAGGAAAAGCTTTTAGCCTCTCAATATTGAGTATTATGTTTGCTGGGGTTTCTCATATATGGCTTTTATTATGTGCTGATAGTTTACTTTTATTTCTAGTTTTGTTGAGTTGAATTTTGTCTAATGCTTTTCCTGCATCAATTGAGATTAGCACATGGCTTTTTCCCTTTACTCTGTTAATGTGTTATATTACATTGATCAATTTTCATATTTTGTACCATTCTCCCATTCCAGAAATAAATTCCACTTGGTCTTGTGTACAACCTTTTAATAAGTTGCTGAATTCTGTTTACTAGTATTTTTGTTGAGAATTTTTACATCAGTGTTCATAAGATATATTGGTCTGTATTTATTTATTTATTTATTTATTTATTTATAGAGAAAGGAGAGGGAGGGAGAAAGGGAGAGAAACATCAATATGTGGTTGCCTCTCATGCACCCCCTACTGGGGACCTTGCCTGCAACCCAGGCCTGTGCCCTGACTGGGAATTGAACCAGTGACTCTTTCGTTCACAGGTCACCACTCAATCCACTGAGCCACACCAGCCAAGGCTATAGTTTCCTTTTCTTGTGGTGTTTTTTTCTGGCTTTAGTATCAGGGTGATGCTGGCCTCATAAAATGAGTTAGGAAGTGTCCAACCTGTTCAATCTGCAGTGGAGTGAGGAGAGTTTGAGGACTGGAACTAATTCTTTAAATGTTTGGTTGAGTTCGCCAGTGAAGCCATTAGGTCCAGGGCTTTTCTTTGTTGGGAGTTTTTTTTTTTTTAATCCCAGTCAATTTGATAACTATAGGTCCATTAAAATTTTCTATTTCTTCATGATTTAGTCTTGGTAGGTTTTGTGTTTCTAGGAATTTTTCCATTTCATCTAGGTTATCCAGGTTTTTGACATAGACTTGTCATAGCACTGTCTTATAACCTTTCCTATTTCTGTAGAATTGGTAGGACTGTCTTTATTTTCATTTCTGACTTTAGTAATTTGAGTCTTCTCTCCTTTTTTTCTTAGTCTACCTAGCAAAAGTTTTGTCAATTTCGTTGATTTTTTTGTTTGAAGAGCCAACTTTGGTTTTACTAATTTTTCTCTGTATTTCTCTTTTCTACTTCATTTTTCTCAGTTCTAATCTTTTTTATTTTTCTTCCTTCTTCCAGCTTTGGGCTTAGTTTCTTCTAATTTTTCTGGTTCCCTGAGATGTCAAGTTAGGTTTTTGATCTGAGGTCTTCCTTGTTTTTTTTAATGTGAGCCTTTGTAGACACAAATTCCCCCTTAGCTCCACTTTCACCAATCCCTTAAGTTTTGTTATGTTGTTTTTTATTTTCAGTCTTCTCTAAGTGTTTTCTAATTTCCTTTGTGATGTTTTTGATCCATTGGTTATTTGAAAGTGTGTTGTTTAATTTTACATGCTGATAGTGCTCTTGCAGACACACTGGGTGTTCCTAAGACTGGCTGGACTTTCTGTAAGAAGTGTGCAAGGATCAAACCCACAAAGCAATGAGGTACAAGAAGGACAAGGATTCTCTGTGTGCACAGGGAAAGTGGTGTAGTGACAGGAAGCAGAGTGGCTATGGTAGGCAGACTAATCTGATTTTCTGAAAAAAGGCTAAAACTGCAAAGAAGATTGTGCTGAGGCTGAATGCAAGGAGCCCAACTGCAGATCTAAGAGAATGCTGGCTCTTAAGAGATGCGAGCATTTTGAACTGGGAGGAGATCAGAAGAGAAAGGGCCAAGTGATCCAGTTCTAAGGTTCATATTTGGTTTTGTTATGTGACAATAAAATCTTGAGGATGTATCCACTTAAAAAATAAATAAAAGTATGCCATTTAATTTTCACAATTTTGTGAATTTTCCAGTTTTCCTTTTGTTATTGATTTCTAAATTCATTGTTATGATCAAAGAAGATAATTTGTATGTCATGTAGCTTTTTAAATATATTGAGGCTTAGTTTGTGCCCTAACAAATGGTTTATCCTGGAAAATGTCCCATGTGCATTTGAGAAGAACATGTATTTTGTTGTTGGGTAGACTGTTTTGTATATGACTGTTAGATCTAGTTGCTTTATTATATTGTATAAGTCCTCTATTTCCTAACTTATCTTCTGTTTGGTTATTCTATTTATTATTATGAGTGGGGTATTGAAGCCTCCCACTATTACTGTAGAACTGTCTATTTCTCCCTTCAATTCAGTCAGTTTTTGCTTCATATATTTTGCAAGTCTGTCAGGTGCATAAATGTTATATCTTCTTGCTGTATTGAAACTTTTATTAATGTATAATGTCCTTCTTTGTCTTTCATAAGTTTTTTTGATTAAAAGTCTATTTGGTTACTATTAGTATATTCATCCAAATCTCCTTCTGTTACTATTTGCATGGAATGTCTTTTTCCAACCTCTTGCTTCAACCTGTTTGTGTCTTTGGATCTCAAACGAGTCTCTTGTAGATAGCATATAGTTGGATCATGTGTTTTTACCCATTCTGATATTTATCTTCTAATTATAGACTTTAACCATTTACATTTGAAGTAATTACTGATAAGGAAGGACTTACTTCTGTCATTATGCTATTTGCTTTTTATAGGCCCTATTTTTTGCCCCTCATTTCCTGTAATCCTGTTGTCTTTTGTATTTAGTTGATTTTTTGTAATGAAATGTTACATTTCTTTCTCATTTCCTTTTGTGTATATTTTAAAACTATTTTCTTTGTGATTACCATAAGGATTATATTTGAAATCTTAAAGTTATAACACTTTAATGTGAATTTATACCAACCTAACTTCAATAACACACAGCAACCTTTTTCTTTTACAAATTGTCTACACCCCTTTCAGTTTATGTCACAAAATTATTTCTTCATATATTGTGTGCCCCAAAATATAAACTAATAATTATTTTAGATGCACTGGTTTCATAAATTATATAGAAAAAAGATTGGGAGTTACATATCAAAGTTACAGCAATAATTGTTTTTTTCATAAATGTAATAGGCTCTCTTTCTCCTTTTTTCTTTGATCTTTGAACTTTTTATGAGTTTCCTGGCCCCACCAAAGACTGCCCCACTTCTGTTTCCTTTAGCACCTCAGAACTTTGGTATCCTTAACCTCAGATACTACTTTGCCATTCACAGTTCTGTGGGTAGTGTTTTTTGGTTTTTGGTTTTTGTTTTTCTGATGGATTGTAAGGAGTGACTGTTGTCCAGGGTGTCACCAAGATTGAAGTCCTCCCCTTCTTCCAGTAGGCTGCGGTAGGTGGCAGTCTCAGCCTCCAGCTTGACCTTGATGTTCAGCAGGGCCTCATACTCCTGGGCCTGCACTGCCCCTCTGCCCGGGTCTGAGTCAGCTCTGACTCCAGGTGCAGCAGGATCCCGCTGAGCTGTTCCATCTGCATGGCGTAGTGCATCTCCACCTCCCTCGGGCTCTTCTCCGTGAGGACGGAGTCCAGGTCAGTCTCCAAGGACCGGACTGTACGTCTCGGCTCTATGAGTGCTGTCTCAGCAGCTCCCATCTCAGCTGTCTGCAAGGTGACCACTGTGGTGCTCTCCTCAGTCTCCTTGGATCAGTGCTTGTCTAGCTCCTCTCCGTACTGGGCCCAGACGTCCACCATGATCTTGCTGAGGTCCTGAGATCTGGGGCGTCCAACTCCACAGTCAACCCAGAGTTGGCAATCATAGACCATTTACTTCCTCGTCAGGGTTCCTCTTCATGAAGTGCAGCTCCTCCTTGACTGCCTCGATCTCTCTCTCCAGGTCTAGCTGAATGATATTAGTGTCATCGGGGATCTTTTGGAGCCCGTTGATTCCAAAGAGTGGTTCATGGCCAGTTCCGTCTCATACTTGACTCTGAAAACATTAGCAGGAAGACAGGCATTGTCAATCTGCAGAATGATGCAGGCATTGTCCATAGAACTTACAAAGATTTGAGATATCAGGTTCTCTATGATCTTGAAATAATGCCCCAGCCTCTGACCTGGGGTCCCTTCATCTCCAAGTGATCCCAGATTTTGCTCTCCAGTCTCTCATTATTATCCTCCAGGCTCCTCACCTTCTCCATGTATGAGGCCAGGAGGTCATTTGGCATTACATAATCTTCTTGCTCTGGATGCCTATTATGCCCACCAGACCTCTGTTCATCCCTGAAGCCAAGCTCCTAGGTCCCCAGCTACCCTGCATCCTGGCAGAGCTGGACATGGAGATCTGGAAGCCTGAGTCCCCAGTGTCTGCATAGACACTGGCCACACTGCCAGCCAGCCATACCTGGTGTCTGGGTGACTGCATGACGCCCATAGTTGATGCAGCAGCTGAAGGGAGTGCTGAAGCTCACGTTCAGGGAGGCAGGTGGGAGGCCGAGAGTCAGGTGCGAGCAGCAGCCTGTAATGCCCTCTTAAATTAGGTTTTAAAAAAGCGAAATTATAAGTTATTCTTATAATACCACTAGCTTTTATAACTGCCTATGTATTTACCTTTAGTGAGATCTTTATTTCTCCATACAGCTTTAAGCTAATGTCTAATGTCCTTTCATTCTACCTTGCAGGACTCCCTTGAGCATTTCTTGTGGGTAGATACTCCTCAGCTTTTGTTTTCTGGGAATTTCCTGATTTCCCCCTCATTTTTGAGGACAGTTTGCCAGATACAGGATTCTTGATTGACAGTTCTTTTTCTGTTAGCACTTTTAATATATTGTCCCACTGTCTTCTGGCATCCAAAGTTTTTGATGAAAATCTGCAGAAAATCTCATTGAGGATCCCCATTATGTGATGATTTGCTTCTCTCTTGCTGCTTTCAAAATTCTCTCCTTGTCTTTAGTTTTTGAAATTTTGATTGTAATGTGTTTCTGTGTAGGTCTATGAGTTCATCTTATATGGAGTTTGTTGAACTTCTGGGATATTTATATTCATGAATTTGAACAAATTTGGGAAGTTTTCAGCCATTATTTTCTCAAATGGTCTCTCTGCCCCTTCATCTCCTACTTCCTCTTCTGAGCTCCCATGATACACATGTGGGTCGGCTTGATGGTATCCCACAAGTCCCTTAGGCTCTGCTTACTTCTCATCTGTTTTCTTTCTGTTCTTCGGCCTTGAGGATTTCTAGTGATCTACCTTCAAATTAAAAAAAAACTTTTTCCTTTTTTAAGGACAGTTGACAATGTTACTTTTAAGTGTACAACATGGTGGTTGAACATTTATATACCTTACAAATATAGTTATAACAATATTATTGACTATATTCCCTGTATTGTACTTTACATCCTTGTGACTTTTATTTATTTATTTATCTATTTGGTTAGTTAGTTATTTATTAGTTAGTTAGTTAAATTATGTTTTACTGATCATGATATTATAGTTGTCCTGGTTTTTCCACCTTTGCCCCCCTCAACCCAGAACCCTCGTACTCCCTCAAACAATCCCCCCACTATTGTTCATATCCGTGGGTCATGCATATAAGTTCTTTGGCTACTACATTTCCAAGACTGTATTTTACATCTCTGTAACTATCTATTTGTACTTCTTAATCCTTTAGCCTCTTCACACATTTCCCAAGACCCCCTACCATCTGGCAACCATCAAAAACACTCTCTGAATCCATGATTTTCTCTCTATTCTTCTTGTTTGCTTATTTTGTTTTAGATTCAATTGTTGGTAGCTATGGGTGTTTTTTTTTAATTTTTTGCCATTTTATTGTTCATAGTTTTGATCTTCTTCTTTTTCCTAAATAAGTCCCTTTAGCTTTTCATATAATAATGATACCTTTATTATATGAAAATTATATATAATCTTGGCTATAGGCCCCTGCTTTCCATGACTTTGAATACTTCTTGCCAGTTCCTTCTAGCCTGCAAAGTTTCTTTTGAGAAATCAGCTGACAGTCTTATGGGGTGCCCCTGCAGGTAATTAACTGCTTTTCTCTTGCTGCATTTAAGATTCTCTCTTTTTCTTTAACTTTTGGCATTTTAATGATGATGTGTCTTGGAGTGGGCCTCTTTGCACTCATTTTGTATGGGACTCTCTATGCCTCCTGGACTTGCATGTCTATTTCCTATGTCAAGTTAGGGAAGTTTTCTTCCATTATTTTTTCAAAGAGATTTCCAATTTCTTGCTCTTTCTCTTTTCCTTCTGGCACCCCTATGATGCGAATGTTGGACCTCTTGAAGTTGTCCCAGAGGCTGCTTATACTCTCCTCATTTTTTCCTTCTTCTTCTTGTTCTGCTTGGTTATTTTTTGCTTCTTTATGTCCCAAGTCATTGATTTGGTTCTTGGCTTCATCCACTCTACTGTTTCCCTGCAAATTGTTCTTTATTTCAATTAGTGTATCTTTCATTTCTGACTGGATCTTTTTTATGTGTTGAATTTCTCACTAAGTTTTTTGAGCATTCTTATAACCAGTGTTTTGAACTCTGCATTTAATAAATTGCTTATCTTCATTTTGTTTAGCTCTTTTTCTGGAGTATTGATCTGTTCTTTCATTTGGGTCATGTTTTTTTTTTTTTCTCTCCTCATTTTGGCAGCCCCCCTGTTTGTTTCTATGCATTAGGTAGAGCTGCTTTGACTCCATGTCTTGGTAGTGTGACCTAATACAGTAGGTGTCCTGTAGGGTCCAGTGGCACAGCCTCCCCTATTACCTAAGCTGGGCACTTGAGGTGTGCCTTTTGTGTGGGCTGAGTATACCCTCCTCTTGTAGTTGAGCCTTGATTGTTGTTGAAAGATCAGTGAGAGGGATTTACCCAGGTCAGTCAACTGCAAGGATTGGCTGTGACCATTGACTACCATCCTCTGCCCTCTATGGAGGTTCAGCTGTGCAGGGCCAGGGTGGTAGAGCTCCAGTGTGGTCTGTAGCTGTCCACTGGGTGTGCTCGCCAAGGTCACCCCCTACTTGCATTTCTCCCAGGGCCACCCTGCCTGAGCTATAAATCAATCTGAAATGGCTACTACTTGTGTTGAGCTTGAAGATTCCTAAGTGAAGCCAAGCTGTGAATCTAGGCTGGCTGCTGCTAGTGCTGGGCCTGAGGCTCAGTGAGGCCAGCTGTTGCTTGCTTGAGAGGATTTAGGAATTTGTGTAGTATGACCCAAGACCAGCCATTCATATGCAAAAGTAGCTTAGGTGGGCCCATAAATTGGTTGGGGCTGGTATATGGGGATCTCCAATGTGGGTCAAATGGTATTAGCCAAGTTGATGAAGTCTCAAATATGGCACCTGCTTTCTGGCTCTGTAAGTGGATGGTTTGGAAAAGGGACAGTGGCCTCTGCTCACACTGATGCCAGACACTTCAGTTTCTCCCTGTATACCACTGGTGCCTTTCAAGCTGCTCCCCCAGTGCTGGAGCTCAGAGGGAGTGGGTCTGAGTGGGTAAGTCCATGTGTGGGTTCTTTAAGAGGAACTGCTTTGGGCTCCAGCAGTTTCTTCCACCAACTCAATGTTGGCTGCTTTTTGCAGCCAGGTGTGGGGACTTATCTTCCTGGCACTGGAACCCTGGTCTGGGGGGCCTGGTGTGGGCCTGGGACTCTTGGCTCCCAAGTTATCCCTTCCCAATTTTTATCCATCACACATGGGTGAGGGACCAACCCATTCCACATCTGTGCCCCTCTTACCAGTCTGGATGGATGCGGTTTCTTTTATTCCCTTGTTGTCACACTTCATTCAACTCGATTTCTGCTGGTTTTGACTGGTGGTTGTTCTATATTTTAGTTGTAATTTTGATGTGGTCGTTTGAGGAGGTAAACCATGCCTGCCTATGCCACTATCTTGACCAGAAGTCCAGTCATTTCAAAGACTTTGTGTAGTATATTTGCCATTATGTTTTTTATAGGGACAGATTCTTCTTATATATTTTTTGTTTGTTTGTTCTAATAAGGCTATACTTTCCTGTTTCTTTGTATGCACTGTAGTTTCTTTTGTTAAAAATGGATATTTGAATAATAATGTGGTAACACTTGAAGTCAGATTTTCACCTTCTCTGGATTTGCTTTTCTATTATTGTTTTTATTTTGTTTTTTAAAGAAAGTTTGTAGGCCATCTCTGTGTCAAGAATCAGCCTAATGTGTAATCTTAATTGTCTTCTCAGGTTTTTTCTAAGCCTTTCCTTGAACATGCACAGTAACTTTTTATAAATTTCCCATGTATATGAAGTTTTTAAAAAAGATTTTATTTATGTATTCTTAGAGAGAGAAGGGAAGCAGAAATGGAGTGAAACATCAATGTGTGGTTTCCTTTTGCATGCCCCCTAATGGGGGCCTGGCCCACAACCCAGGCATGTGCCCTGACTGGTAATTGAATTGGTGACCCTTTGGTTTATAGGCCCGTGCTCAATCTACTGAGCTACACCAGCCAGGGCATGAAGTTGAATGTTCTAATCTTCTAGTTGTTTTCAAATGTATGGCTCCTGAAAGGGGAAAAGCCAAAAATAAGTGGAGAAAGAGGGTACACATCCTCTAAATCTTCTGGAAGTCACTTCAACCAGAGGAGGAAGGGCTTGCTTCAGTGGAGGAGGTGAAACAATGGCTGAGTGTCTCTGTCTGCACCTTGGTGATCAGAAGTAACAATAACCAATCAGAGAACAGATCCCCAATATTTGGAGGATAAAGCCTTTTTTACCCACCCTCTGTCTCATTGGGTCCATAACACTAATTTCCCTACTTTTATTTGTATTTGAAATTCCCAAATTCCCAAATTTAAAATTTAATTTTAAATTTTATTTAAAGAACAGACATAAGAAACACATTAATCAAATACAATAAATGGACATTTTAATAATCTTGGTTTGAATATCCATCTACAAAATGAGACAATAATTAGGTACTTCGAATGATGAACTGACTGGACATTTGATAATTTTAAGGCATTATTGATAATTTTACTTTTTAGGTCTAATACTCCTGTACTTCTGTTAAAAAAGGAATTATTGCATGAAAGATACACATACTGACTTTTTAAAAATTGATTTTTTTAAACAAAGCTTGGGACTTGTTTTAAATAATCTAGTGTAAGCAAGGTATGAGGAGTATAGAGGGAGCAAGAGTGTCTGTATGTTGGTAATTATTCAAAATGAGTGAGAGTATTATATTATTTTCTTTACACCTGTATAGACAGAAATTCTCCATTTAAAGGGAGGTCAAAATACACACTTAGATAGATTATATGTGTGCGGTTATATATATTCCTATAGCATACCTGATCTTCCATCTTGCATAGATTGCCTTCTCCCTGAAAAATACCTCTTAGATCTGTTCCTAAGCTTGTATTCTCTCAGCTTGTATGTGTCTGAAAATATCTTTGTTTTACCCTATTTTCTTTTTTTAAACTTTTTATTTATTTATTTTTAGAAAGAGGGAGAGGGAAGGAGAAAGAGAGGGAGAGAAACAGCAATGTGGGTTGCCTCTTGTGCGCCCCTACTGGGGACCTGTCCCACAACCCAGGCATGTGCCCTGACCAGAAATCAAACTGGGGACCCCTTCATTCCCAGGCCAGCACTCAGCCCACTGAGCTGCACCAGCCAGGGCTGTTTTGCCGTATTTTCTGACAGTATCTTTGTTATTTATCAAACTTGAATCTGCAGTTATGTTCTTTTAGCACATTATATGGTCTCATGGTTCCTGTAGTTTCTGCTGAGAAGTTACTGTGTTGCTGACTTCTCAGCTTGTGTGTTGTTATTTTGAGGCAGTCTGAATTTTTTCTCTCACAAAGATTCTTTTAAAAATATTTGTCTTTGGTTCCGAAATTATATCATAATATGCCTTGATGTACCCCTAAATTAATTACTTTAATTTATCCTGCTTGGAGTTTATAAGGCTTCTTGAATCTGTGAACAATTGTTCTTCATTGTTTAATATACTCAGTCATTGTTTTTAAAATATTGCTTTAGCCCCATTACCTCTTTCCTCTCTTTCTGGGACTCCAATTAAAGATATATTTTACCTGATCAGTGTATATCTCTCTTACTCTCTTTTCTGTATGTTTTATTCTTTTGTATCTTCATGTTTCATTCTGAATATTTTTCTTTTGACCCATCTTCCAGTTCACTAATTCTCCTCTCATATGCGTCTAATTGGCTATGAAAGCTATCCATGGATTTATTTATTATTGTACTTTTCTATTTAGAATTAATCTTAAAAAATATGTAGTGCTTTTTTGTAGTTTTTAAAAGTGTTCAATCTTTTATCTCCTTTAACCCAGTAAGCATGGTTATTTTCTAGTCTGTGCTTGATGATTCCAATATCTGGAAAATCTCAACGTGCTTCTGTAGTCATTTCTGCTAGTTCTTGGTTCACGTTGTCTTGTTTCCTCCTGTTCCTGGTTGACTTAGTTGTGTGCCAAATAGTTTTATAAAATTATTTTGCGAAAGTGTCTTAAGAATTAAGATAATATTATCTTCCTCTAGGGACAATTTTGTTATCCCATCCCAAACACCTGAGTGTAATAGCAATTAAAAATCATTTTAATCCAGTTTTAGAGATTGGGACTCAAAGCTGGGCTTCAGTCTATGTGAGGTCTGGCTTACCTCCAGATCACTGTACTCTCAAAGTATAGCTTTTTACTGTCTGAATGCAATGGTCCATGGGTTCATAAGTGCCACAAACAAATCCTGCCCCAAACTTTGGTGGACCCTGGTTAATGGGCTATTCATACTGCCTGCTTGTTGAGTCAGGAGCAAAGGCATGGAAGTGGAAATGAGCCCAGAAAGAATGAGGGTTCCTTCCTTGCTGGAGTGAAGAGTGTTTGTTTGGGAGACATGGAGAAAAGTGAAAAAAGGAAAATCATGAAGGGCCAAGAGCACCTCCTAAAAGGACGGGCTGCCTTTTCTTTCTTCTTGATCCACCATCTTCTACTCACAGCCTCTACTTCATGGTCCAAGAGCTTGAGTTCCACATTACAGCCTGTAGAAAGGAGAAAGGCAAACAGTTAATGCATTTTCCTTTGGGGGAGACTTATTCTACATCCCTCATGACACTTACCTTATTGGCCAGAACTAAGTTGTATGGCCACACCCACCCACAAGGTGCCCTGGGAAATGTAGTCTTTATGCTGAGACAACCATGTGCTCAGCTAAAAATAAGAAATAGCATTACTAGTGAAGAAAAGGATAAGGGCAACTACTGGTCATTGCTAGTGCTTTCCCCTCCCCTATCCTGTTCTCCTCTTCTCTAAGAAGCCGTCTCCTGTGCTTACTAAGTCCCTTTTCCTCTGCCCCACAGCTTAGAGAATCTGGCCACTATAAGGGATTTTTGAATAAGAAAAAAAAATATGTTGGATGTTTCCAAAAGAAAACTATGCATTGTTTGGATGTGCTCTGTGCATTGTTTTTCATTTTTCACAACTCTCAAACAACTTTTTTTACAGCTCTGTCCATTGTAGATGACAGATAGCAATACAAAATAATTTTTGTCTATAATCATACAAATATATTACCCACTGGAGATTCAACTGACTCCCCCTGCCAATGAAAAAGCCGGTTTTACATTTCTAATTTTTTTAAGTCATCTATTGAAAATTTTATTTGATTATTTTTTAAAGATTTTATTTACCGGAGTTCTGGCCAAGATGGAGGCATAAGCAGTCACACTGTAGTTTTTAAAAGTGTTTAATCTTTTAAAAGCTACACGCAACCAAAACTAAGGACAACAAAAATTGAGAAACAAGAAACAACCAGAACAGAGAGAAATGAACTGAATGGAAATCTGACTCCAGTACATCCAGACCGGTAAGGAGCGGCGGAGTCGGAGGCCTGCGGACAGGGGTCGGGGGTCCCGGCGGGAAGAAACGGAAGAAACGCTGGCTGGCGGGCGCGGGCGCGCAAGGCGCAGACGGCAGTGGACGGACCGGCAGCGGACCCTGGGCGCGGGAGGCGACTAGCGGACCCAGGGAGGGGCGCAGGGCAGCTGGCTGTCCGCAGCCACACATTCGCGCGCAAACTAAGCGAAAACGGGCAGCGCGGCCGCGTTTCAAAGCTTAAGAGCCCCGTCTGGGAGCTGAGGCCGGGAGACTCTCCCAGCCTCACAGGAGACTTCTCGGGGAAGCCCACAGAGTCCGAGAAAGTGCACCAGCCCACCTCCCGGGAGCCAGCACCAGGGGAGCCCAGTTTGCTTGTGGGAGGCAGTGGAGGGGACAGAAGTCCTAGAGAGAGGGGAGCAGGCGCCATTGTTCCCTCTCAGACCCCGCCCCCACATACAAGTGACAGCCCAGCGACTGGGGTGCCCCGCCCCGTGAACACCTAAGGCTCCGCCGCCCTTACCAAACAGCCGCAACCAAACCAAAGGAAAATTAAAAAGATAGCTCAAACAGAATTGAAAGCCCCAGAACCAATTTTTTTAAGTGACCAAGAGATAGCCGAATTACCAGATGCACAGTTCAAAGCACTGGTGATCAGGAAGCTCACAGAATTGGTTGACTTTGGACATAAATTAGGTGAACAAATGCAGGCTACGATAAGAGAAATGAAGGAAAATGCACAGGGAAATAAAAGTGAGGGGAAGAAAACTGGGACTCAAATCAATGGAGTGGACCAGAAGGAAGAAAGGAACAACCAAACAGAAAAGAATGAAGAAACAAGAATTCAAAAAACTGAGGAGAGGCTTAGGGACCTCCAGGACACTTTTAAACATTCCAACATCCGAATTATAGGGGTACCAGAAGGGGAAGAGGAAGAGCAACAAATTGAGAACTTATTTAAACAGATATTAAAGGAAAACTTCCCCAATCTGGCAAGGGAAATAGACTTCCAGGAAGTCCAAGAAGCTCAGAGAGTCCCAAAGAGGTTGGACCCAAGGAGGAACACGCCAAGGCACATCATAATTACATTAGCCAAAGTAAAAATGAAGGAGAGAATCCTAGAAGCAGCAAGAGACAAGGAGACAGTAACCTACAAAGGAGTTCCCATCAGACTGACAGCTGATTTCTCAAAAGAGACCTTACAGGCAAGAAGGAGCTGGCAAGAAGTATTCCAAGTCCTGAAAGACAAGGACCTACATCCCAGATTGCTCTATCCAGCAAAGCTTCCATTTAGAATGGAAGGGCAGATAA
>PVIA01015252.1:0-23476 GCA_004024845.1 Tonatia bakeri
AAATCAGCTGATAGTCTTATTGGCAGTCGTTTGTAGGTAACTCTCTCCTTTCCTCTTGTTTCTTCTAGGATTCTCTCTTTATACTTAATCTAGGGTAACTTAATGATGATGTGCCTTGGTGTGCTCCTCTTTGGGTACAACTTTTCGGGGACTCTCTTGGCTTCCTGGACTTCCTGGAAGTCAATTTTCTTTGCCAGATTGGGGAAGTTTTCCTTCATTATTTTTTTCAAATAAGTTTTAAATTTCTTGCTGTTGTTCTTCTCCTTCTGGAACCCCTAAAATTCAGATATTGGAACATCTCAGGTTGTCCCAGAGGTTTGTAAGACTCTCTTCAGTTTTTTGAATTCTTGTTTTTTCATTTTGTTTTGGTTGGGTGTTTATTTTTTCCTTTTGTTCCAAATCATTGCTTTGAGTCCTGGTTTCCTTCCTGTCACTGTTGATTCCCTGAATGTTTTGCTTTATTTCACTTTGGGTAGCCTGCACTTATTTTTTCACTTTTTGACAAAGCTCAATCAGTTCTGTGAGCATTTTGATTACCAGGGCTTTCAATTCTCCATCAGATAGGTTGGCTATCTCCTCATTGCTTAGCTCTCTTTCTGAGGTTTTGGTTTGTTCTTTCATTTGGGCCATATTTCTTTGTCTTGATACCCCTGATAAGTTCTAAGGGGGTGGGGCCTTTGTTATTCACTGGGGCAGGGAAATCCTCTTCGTTGCACCTGTGGTGGAGGGTCCAGAGAAGGAACAATGCAGCTCACCTACCTGTCTCTAGTGCACATTCCAATGGAGACTCTTGTGTGAGACTGGGGGTTTCTCCCACCGTAGCAACCACTATAGTCCACAGTCAACTCTGAGTCTCAGTTTCACCTTCAGCCAGCCTCTCCGACCTGGTCCACTGCCTCACCAAGGTTTTTATGAGTTGGCTGGGGTGATCCAGCACCTTACCAGTTTTGTTGTTCTGGTTGATTTTTCTTTAATTCCTTGGTTGTTGGAGTTCCATGCAGTTTGATTTTCTGGAACTTCTGGTTGTTTATTGATTTTAATTGGTTGTTATCCTCCTTTTGGTTGTGTGAGGAAGTGAAGGGTTTGTACCTATACCTCCATCTTGGCTGGAATTTGAATTTTTTAAAAAAATTACTCATTGTTTATCTGAAATTCAAACTTGAGTCAGTTCTGTATTTTCATATGCTAAATCTAACAATCTTATCAATGGGAGGAGGACTGAATTATCTGAATTGAAACATTGGTCCATGTTTTTCAATTCCATAGAACTAAGAGGACATTCTGGCTAAGATTTTCTGCTCTGCAGACCAAAACACTCCTTCAAGTAAGCCATTTCAAAGAGTAGAGGGGGGGGGACTATTAAGACCATTTGGCTGCATATCGAAGTTATATGCTCTAGTTCAGCATTATCTGTAATAAAGCTGGTATTTTTTATCTTCATTTGCCTTAAGCCTGTATCTTACTTCTCAGTTGACTTTAGAATCAGATAATATTTCATCCCTCGATCACCACAATGGTTATTTTATTTGCTTTAATCCTAACAGTATCTCTGAAAGGTGGGTACTGTAATCTCATTTTACGGTTTAAAAAATGATGGGTCACTAAAGTAAGAAATGGAAGGAATGAAATTCAGACTTTGCAACTCATGGTTTGGCCTCAGGCATTTGATTGGGACAGGTATTTTCATCCTATTATAGTGAAACTGAGATCTGAATCTGTGTCTGATTTGTCTATTTGTAATGTACTTACCTAAAATCATGAGAAAAAGAAAAACTCTTCAGTATTATTGGCACCTTCCTCCAGTTTGACAAAAGGAAAAATGAAGCATTATCCTTTAACTCTTAACCTATGCTTTATGAATGCACAAATAATTTTTTTCTTATAAACAACAAAGCCACTGACCAAGATAAAAGGCAGCATGCCTAAGGGGAAAATATTCCCTCACCTCAAACATCAATTAGAAATGTTTATTAGTGGTATTTGATTGACAGTTCACATTTATTCCATGAAAAGAGAATGAATCTTCTTTAGGCTAGAAAACTTAAAAGGCTGCAGGTAGGATCTAGTACTTCAGAGTAATTGCTAAAGATTTGACCTTTGGAATCTAGCATTAATAAGTTTTGGGAAGAGAAAGAGACCATAGGCAAAAGACCTGTTCAAAACTTATCTTTGCATTTATTTAATGGCCCTTTATTTTAAGCCACAAATATAGGCTATACATAAGTATTACCTTTCTAAATAAATTAAGGGAAGGGAAGGATAAGCAGTCACTTAAAAATTATTGCATGTTGAGTTTTGAATGTGGATATAAATATGAGTCTGAATATGTGTTTTTTGAATGACAATGTTTTGTGTGTGTTCAGATGTTTCTATACATACTTGCCATACCTGACCTGTAGCTTGTGAGCCCTCTCTCTCCTCTTCTGTTACAGTACAAATAAAACAAAGATACCTGATGTCAGGCATGCCCAGCTTGAGTCACTAATGTGTTTTCTTCAGGCTCAGCCCAGCCAAATTATTAATCTAGGCCTGAACACTGGGGCAGAAAATATAAAATATCAGAAAATTAAAAAAGTTCCAGCCATACTAATCCATGAGGGCAAAATTTAGTGTTGTTGTCCTAGACCCATTAACTTTTGTGACAAGCATGGCCCTTGGGCATTCGGGTGCTGCTTCTCTAGCCCCACCTCTTGAATAGGACCTCTTCACTACCAATTCCTGCTGTATCACACCCAAGGTTACCATTCCTCCCTGGATATTTTGCATTGCACTCTCAATTATTGTCTTCAGAGGTAATCCCTGTACCCTCCTCTTCCATTACCACATGTTTCTTCATCATCTTGTAGCTACACTTCATTTTCTGTGTATTGAATTCTTTTCCAGTCTTACTGGATGACCATTTGCCAATCCTAGGCCTATTGATGCTCATTGCAGAGAGTTCTCACCCTCCTTCCCTACAATAGTGCAAGTGTTAGTCCTTAAAGTACATGGGGTTTTTGTCTCAACTACAGAAAGCTCACTTATCATACCTCTGTTGATCTAGTTATTATATGAATCCCTACAGTGTGAACATTCTGACTTGCATATAGACTCTGACATTGTATTTGCTGCTGTAGTAAGAGGGCTTTTGGTTGGCTGTGGTTTTAAGCAGACATAAAAATATCTTCTTGGCTAGAGAAGACTTCTCAGCTGAGGGAGACTGTCCATTCCTCAAATTTCCTTTTGTACATTGCTTCAAGCCTTCTCACAGGCTCGGGGGACCTGAGCCATAGTTTTTCTTTACCATTATATAATACAGCATGAGTCTTGGGCAAATTGTGAAATATCTTTTTCTGATGCCATCCACCCTCCTTCCTGGATAATAATAAACATTAAATATATAACTAAGTCTATATTGTTTCCCAGATCCAGCCACCATGCTAAGCTCTCCAGGTGCATTATCTCACTTGAAGCCTCAGCACAATCCTAACATGTAGAATTTAAGTCCAGGGGTACAGATACCCTGCCTGACTTGTTTTCTGTGGGATACCCAGTGCCAGCACACAGCATAACACATTTCTTGAATGAATAAATGAAGTGAGGCTCAGAGAAGTTAAGTGACTATCTCAATGCCACACAATTAGTAAATGGTAGATCCACCTCACTTCAAAACCTGCATTCTTTGCCACTATACCATTCTGTGTTACATTTCAGAAAACCCATTCTCACCCACTGGCTACTCAACCGCCTCATGATCTCCTCTGGAGAAGCCCAATTGGTCTATCTATGCTCCCTTTATGACATCAAAAAGTTCTATATCACAAATGCTATCATCCCTCTCAGCTCATTTATGAAAGGAGTTCCCAGATTAACATTCTTGTTTGAATTTAAAGGTTTCAATCCACTCACTTAAGTAAATAGGAGTGACAATTCCAGGTAATATGACAAGGCACTGAAGAAATAATTCTGGTCCAGGACTTTACAACAGAAACTTTTGAGTCACAACACGTGGGTGTCCTTGCACTTAGGGACATTGCAAAGCACAATCACTAATGCTTTCACTACATGTAGCACATTAGTATGGAAACGTGGTGAATGAATCCCTTAGTAGTATAAGATAAGAAATAATGCACTGTATAAATTATCACACATGATGGACACCATGCAGTGTTCTGTTAGGGGGAAGGGAGGATAGTGGTACAAAGCTGGATCAGGTAAGGTCCCTAACCTTCATGAGCTTACAATTTTAGGTGAAGAGTTAAGGCAATTTAAGAGTAAGAACAATTCCATAATACATGAGCTGTCACAAGGCTGTCTGTGATTAACTTCTGAATGAGTAGTCCAGTCAGTGCAGGTTGAGCTCAAAGGCATGAGACTTCAGGGTGGACTAGGAAGGTTTCATTGCTTAGTTCACATCTCAGAAAGTTGCTTCCTCGACTCCTGATATCTGGACCATTGTTTTCAAGGTACTAACCACTCAAATAGTATCTTTTCAAATGGACCTCAGAATATTTCTTTATTCAAAATAGTAGCCTGTCTCTGTGACAGAGCAATGTAATAAACTTCAGGTAGCAACTTCTCATGTCTAGATTCTGTTTCTTTCTATATTAAAAGGAGAATAAAGTGCAGCTGTTGCCAAATTTGAGAATCAGGGTCAGATATTACAAATACAGATTCATGGGCCCCCAGTGCAAACCTAATGAATCAGAATCTCAGGAAATTGAATTTGAAAAAAATATATATCTATTTTCATTTTGAAATATTTATAGGTGATATATATTTCAAAATAACCCAGGGGGTGGTTGAAAGAGATATAAGTGAAACACAATTAACTATGGGTGGTTAATCATGGAATCTCAGTGATGATTATCTGGGAATTATTTTTGATATTCTCTCATTTTTATATGTTTGAGGTTTCATAGTAAAAAGATTAATAAAATTAAAAGCAAAAGAGCCTATATTTGTCAAAGGCCTCCTAGGTAATTCAGATGCAGTTGGTTTTGCCAGCTGGTATTTGGGAGTCTTTAGACAAGATTATCTCTCAAAGCTCTTCAGGTAAGACATACTGGTTTTGTACAAGGAGAATGACACCTGAAATAGGACAAATCAGGAAGTGCCTTCTTGGTTAGGGATATATGTTAGCTTTTCTGAGGATAAATTTAAATGTAACCATGAAATGTAGAGGATGACTCATGAAAAAATAATTATACACTGGCTAATATTCTGCATAGAGCTAAAGCCCTGTACAGAAAATGGTTTCTTTTCCTGAGGAGTAAGTTTGAAAAGCAGGTCTTTCCAATTAAGGTAACCAGTAAGTTAATAGCCAAGATGCTCCTTTGAAACATAATAGCACCATTTAAATATAAAAAAGAGTAATGATGTTAATATTTTATAGCACCTTCCTAAATGCATTTACGTTGTCTATCTGAAGTACATACCTCACTCATGAGGTAAAGGGGGAGGCTTGATGAGAAAATCTGGGAGATACTTACAACTTTAATATTCTAGGATTCCAGGGGATTGTGTTGGTGTGGCAGGTTTTATCATTCTCATTTTACAAATGTGGCCATGGAGGTTCAAAGATATTGAGTCCAAGTTTCTTTTAAGCTGCTTTGATTCTTTAGATTATTCAAACCTATCAGTATTTGCAAAATCATAGAACAGGTTTCACCAGTCTAAAGACTTCATAGTATATAAAAATTTTGGTGGGATGGAGGGTGTACAGTTTGAAAAATCAGCATCATACATTATATTTCTTTGGTTAATATAGGTAAAGCTTCTGTGTCTTGGAATAATAACTACTAAAAGGTTGAGCCTTGAGTACTATCCCAAAAAGTAAGAAAAATGCTGGCACCACTCCAGATCTTAGGAAAGATCTAGCAGAGAGGCAGATTCACCCAGAAAAGGTACATTTAATAAGATCTGAACATACAGAGCATACTTAAAGGTTTCTTTCAAAACATTTGAGAAAGAGTATTTCCCATTTGAAGCATAAGCGTTCAGTGTGGTTTTGAGTATGAGTTTCCCTCACCAGAACTTGCATTACCACATAGTACTCTTCTCCAACTAGTTCCTAGGACTGCCATTTTACCAATCAAATATTTTATACATATTAACCCAGAAATTTACTTCTGATCTTTCAGAATTGTTACCAGGCATTCCTATACATAAGACAGCATCATACTATTGATGAAGTTGGTAGTAGCAAGTTTGGAGAAGTACAGTTTCTCAACTATGAATTGAGTTTTCAATTAATTGATGGCTAAAACTTTCAGATAGGAAGTAAAGTTGATCTTGTAAATATTATTTAATTGGAAATGAGGAGACATGAGTTCTTATC
Organism: Tonatia bakeri; assembly: GCA_004024845.1. NCBI lineage: Eukaryota > Metazoa > Chordata > Mammalia > Chiroptera > Phyllostomidae > Tonatia > Tonatia bakeri. The sequence goes on from PVIA01015252.1 coordinate 6,320, forward strand.
TTAGTTCAGCCTCCATTTGGTTTACATTGACAAGTTCAGAAAATTTAAAAAGTTGACTCGTGTGTTAGACACAGTCAGGTTACAAAGAAGAATGGCAGTCTAAGGATATCTCTGTTAATGAAAGTTTATTGTAATCAAGCCACCCACTCTGTCCAAAGAACTTGACCATCATTTGTCATAGAGCAATAAGTTCTTCTTTCACAAGAAGTGTTCCATTACTCCATCTTTTACTACTCTGCTATGAGGTTAGCACAGCTATTCTGCCTCTACTTCTCTTTCTCCCACTACTGACTAATGGATTGACTTTTTGAGTCTCAAATTGAAACTCCCCATGACAAAGGATCTGGTTAGAATCTTTATACCAGTCCACCTCATAGGTCACTGGTTAGTCCATAAATATTGCCTTTGGATCTAGTGTTGGTCCACAGTCCAGATGTCAATATAACAAAATAGCTAGGTCATATTGTAACTCATCAGCTGATCTCACATATTACCACACTTTTGGAAAATCTTTCATATATGTCTTTGATCAAAATTGGGAAGAGAAAATAAGCAAGGAAAAATTATATCTAGTGAACACTTTCTAAACATTTCCCAAATAAATTTTTAGCAAACATATGATTTTATTGAGAAACATAAAGTGTATATATTCTGTACTTTTTAAAATAAATATTTTATTGTTGTTCTCTTACAGTTATCCCAAATTTCCCCCCTTGCTCTCCTCTGCTGAGCCCTATCCTGCTTCTAGAGTCAATCCCTACCCTGTTGCCCATGTCCATGTGTCATTTATACATATTCTTTGACTAGTCCCTTCCCCTTCTTTCCACCATTATCCTCCTCCCCCTCCCCTCTGGTCCTTGTTAGTCTGTTCCATGTTTCCATGCCCCTGGTTCTATTTTGCTCATTTGTTGTTTTGTTCACTAGTTTCCTCTTACAAGTGAGATCACATGGTATTTGTCTTTCTTTGCCTGGCTGATTTCTCTTGGTATAATATTCTTCAGGTCCATCCATGCTGTCGCAAAAGGAAGGAGTTTTTTCTTTCTTTCTACAGCAGAGTACTCCATTGTGCAAATGTACCACACTTTCTTGATCCACTCATTTACAGATGGCCACTTAGGCTGTTTCCAGCACTTGGCTAATGTAAATAATGCTGCTATGAACAAATGGGTGCATAGGTTATTTTAAATTGGTGTTTCAGGTTTCTTAGGAGTCCTGAAGTACAATCTCAGGAATCCCAGAAATCACAGCAGTAGAATCACTGGGTTAAAGGTAATTCCATTTTTAGTTTATTTTTAAATTAATTAGTTTATTCAGAGAAAGGGAAAAGGAGAGAGAAAGACACAGAGAAAAACACCAATCTATTGCCTCTTGCCTGACCCCAACCAGGGGCCCACACTTCTACCCAGGTATGTGTCCTGATTTGTAACTAAACCAACAACCCCTTGATTCACAGGCTATAACCCAATCCAGTGAGCTATACCAGCCAGGGTCCGTTTTTAACTTTTTGAGAAAATTCTATATTGATTTCCAGAGTAGCTGCACCAATCTGCATTCCCATGAACAGTGCACTAGGGTTCCCTTTTCTCCACATCTTCAACAGCACTTGTTGTTTGTTGATTTGTTAATGATGGCCATTCTAACCAGTGATAGATGGTATTTCATTGTAGTTTAATTGTCATCTCTCTGATGGCTAGTGATATTGGGCATTTACCATATGTCTCTGGGCCCTCTGTACATCCTCCTTGGAGAAGTGTCTGTTCAGGTCCTTTGCCCATTTTTGTTTTTGTATTAATAATGAAATTATTTTATTTTATTTCTTTTTCTTTTTTTTATATTTGTTCAATTGCAGTTGTCCCCATTATTCCCCATTACTCTCCTCCAACCTACCCACCCCCACCTCCCACATATAATCTCCCCCCCTCATTGCCTTTCACCATGGGCCCTTTATACTTTTTCCTTGATGACCCTTCACCTTCCTTCCCTTATTATCCCCTCCCCCACTCTGGTCACTGTCAGTTAGTTCTTTACTTCCATGCCTCTGATTCTATTTTGGTCACTTGTTCGTTTTGTAGTTAGGTTCCACTTATAGATGAGATCATATGGTATTTTTAATTGGATTGTTTGGCTTCCTGGTGTGGAGTTGTATGTGTTCTTTACATATTTTGGAAATCAAATCTTTGTCTGAGGTATCAGTAGGAAAAAATGCTTTCCCATATGGTTGGATCCCTTTTCATTTTGCTGACGTTTTCTTTAGCCATGCAGAAGCTGTTTAATTCAATACAGTCCCATTTGTTTATTCTTTCCTTTATGTCCCTTGCCTGAGGGGATATATAGGCAGAGATATTGCTGCATGGGATGTCTAAAATTTTACCGCCTATGTTCTCCTCTAGGACTTATATGGTGTCATGACTTACATTTAAGTCTTTTACCCATCTTAAGTTTACTTTGGTGTGTGATGTAAGTTGGTGGTCTAGTTTCAATCTTTGCATGTACCTGTCTAGGTCTCTCAACACCATTTATTGAAGAGGCTATTCCTACTCCATAGTATGCTTCTGCCCCCTTTGTCAAATATTAATTGTCCATAGAGATGTGGGTTTCTTTCTGGGCTCTCTATCCTGTTCCATTGATCTATGTGTCTATTCTTATGCCAGTACCATACTGTTTTGATTACAGTGGCCTTGTAATATAGTTTGATATCAGGTATTGTGATCCTTTCTATTTTGTTCTTCTTTCTCAAAATTGCTGAGGCTATTCAGAGTTGTTTATGGTTCCATATAAATTTTTGAAATGTTTGTTTTAAGTCTGTGAAATATGTCATTGGTAGTTTGACAGAGAATGCATTGAATTTACAGGTTGCTTAGGGTAGTATAGACATTTTAGTGATATTCTTTCAAAGCATGAACATGGTATATGCTTCCATTTACTTGTGTCTTCCTTAATTTTTTTCTTCAGTGTTGTGTGGTTTTCTGAGTACAGGTCATTTACCTCCTTGGTTAAGTTTATTCCTAGGTACTTTATTTTTCTTGTTTCTATAGTTAATGGGATTATTTCGTAGTCTCTCTTCCTGTTATTTCATTGTTGGTGTACAAAATGCCTTCTATTTCTGAATATTGACTGTGTCCCACTATTTTGCCAAACTTATTTATTGGATCGAGTAGTTTTTTGGTGGAGACTATAGGGTTTTCTATACACTATCATGTCATCTGGAAATAATCACAGTTTTACTTCTTCCTTTCCAATATAGATGCCTTTTTTTCTTGTTCTAGTCTGACTGCTGTGGCTAGAACTTCCAAAACTATGTTGAATAGAACTGGTGAAAGCAGATAACTTTGTTTTGTTCCTGATCTTAGGGGGGGAAATGTTTTAGTATTTGCTTGTTGAGTATGATGTTGGCTGTAGGTTTCTCTTATATGATCTTTATTATGTTGAGGTATGTCCCCTCTATTCCCCCTTTGCTGAGCATTTTTTATCATTAATGAGTAGCATACTTTTATCAAATGCTTCTTCCACATCTATTGATATGATCTTGTGATTTTTGTCTTTCCTTTTGTTTATGTGATATATTATGTTTATTGATTGGTGAATACTGTAACAACCTTGCATCCCTAAGATGAATCCTACTTGGTCATGGTGTATGATCTTTTTAAAGTACTGTTGGATACCATGACAATATTTTGTTGAGGATTTTGAAAGCTATGCCCAGCATCAATACTGGCCTGTAGTTTTCTTTCTTCATTTTGTCTTTACTTGGTTTTGGAATTAGAATAATACTGGCCTTCTAAAAAGTGATTGGGAGTACTCTCTCTTCTTGAATTTTTTGGAATAGTTTGAGAAATATAGGAGTTAGCTCTTCCTTAGATGTTTGGTAAAATCATCTGGGAAGCCGCCCAGTCCAGGACTTTGGTGTGCTGGGATTTTTTTTTCTGCTTCAATTTCACTAGTTGTTATCATCGGTCTGTTCAGGCTTTCTGCTTCTTCTTGATTCAGTTTTGGAAGTGTATATTTCTAGAAATTTATTCACTCAGGTTTTTTATTCAACCATTTCACCCAAGTTATCCAATTTCTTGGCATATAGTTTTCATAGTATTAACTCACAATGTTTTGTATTTCTGTAGTATTGGTTGTAATTTCTCTCTTTTATTTCTGATTGTATTTACTTGGATCCTCTTTTGTTCTTGATGAACTTGGTTAAAAAGGAGTCAAATTTGTTTATCTTTTCAAAGAACCAGCTCCTGCATTATTGATCCTTTGAATTGTTCTTTAGTCTTATGTCATTTAATTCTGCTCTTATCTTGGTTATTTCCTTCCTTCCACTCGCTCTGGGCTTTGTTTGTTGTTGTTGCTGTAGTTCTTGTAGATAAAGAGTAACACTGTTTATTTGACATTTTTTTCTATCTTTTTTACGTAGGCCTGTGTTGCTATGAAATTCCCTCTCAGATCTGACTTCCCTGTGTCCCATAGTTTGGAGGCTATTGTGTCCTCATATTCATTACTTTCCAGAAAATGTTTTATTTATTCCTTGATGTCATTGTTAACCCACTCATTATTTAATAACATGTTATTCAGTCTCTGTGTATTTGACTGTTTTTGAGTTTTTTTGTGACGTTGGCTTCTAATGTCAAACCATTGTGATCCAAGAAGATGCTTGATACGATTCCAACTTTCTTGAATTTTTCCAGGCTTATTTTGTTTCCTACCATATGTTCCATCTTTGAAAATGTTCCATGTGCATTCAAAAAGAATGTATATTTTGCTTCTTTGGGATGAAATATTCTGTATATATCAATTAAATCCATTTGACCTAGAGTGTTGTTGAATGCCACAACATCCTTGTTGATTTTTTGCTTGGAAGATCTATCCATTGTTGACAATGGGGTGTCGAAATCCCATACTATGAGTGTGTTGCTGTTTATATCTTTCTTGAAGTCCTCCAAGAGTTTCCTTATAAACTTCGGTGCTCGTGTGTTGGGTACATATATGTTTACAATATTTATGTCTTCTTGATGAATTCTTCCCTTGAGTATATGTAGTCCTTCTTTGTCTCTTTTTATGGCCTTTGTTTTGGAGTCTATTTTGTCTGATATAAGTATTGCTAACTCAGCTTTCTTTTCATGTCCATTTGCTTGGAATATTTTTGCCATTCCTTCATTTTCAGTCTGTGAATATCTTTTGTTCTGAGGTGGGTATTTTGTAGATAGCATATATGCGGGTCATGTTTTCTTATTCATTCATCTACCCTGTGTCTTTTCATTGGAGCATTTATTCCATTTACTTTAAATGTTATTATTGGTAGTTATCCATTGCCATTTTTTTCCTTTGTATTTATGTCCCTCTCTCTCTCTTTTTCTCTTTTTTTCATTTTCTTAAAGCAATCCCTTTAGCACGTCTTGCAATGCTGGTTTAGTGGAGATGTATTATTTTATCCTTTTGTTTTGCCTGTGAATCTCCTTGTTTTACCTTCCATTTTAAATGAGAGCTTTGCTGTGTGCACAATTTTGTTTGCAGGACTTTGTTTTCCATTTCTTGGAATATTTCTTGCCCTTCTCTTCTGGCTTGTAGGATTTCTGTTGAGAAGTCAGCTAGTAGCCTTATCAAATCCCCCTTGTATGTTACTAGCTGTTTCTTCATTGCTACCTTTAAGATTCTCGCTTGTTCTTTAAATTTTGTCATTTTAATTATGATGTCTTAGAGTGGGCCTCTTTGGGTTCCTCTTGATTGGGACTCTTTATGCTTCCTGGACTCATGTGACTTTTTCTTTCATCAAATTAGGGAAGTTTTCCATCATTACTTTTCAGACTTGTTTTCTATGTCTTGCTCTCCATCCTTTCCTTCTGGTATCACTATGATATGGTTATTATTACATTTCATGCTGTTCTTCAGCTCCCTTAAACCCTCTTCATTCTTTTTCATTCTTTTTTAATTTTCTTGCCCTGTCTGGGAATTTTTTGCTATCTTGTCTTCCTGCACATTGGTTTGATCCTCTGCTTCATCTAGCTTGCTTTTAACTCCTTCTACTTTGTACTTCATTTCAGATATTTTATTCTTTACTTCTTCCTGGCTCTTAATGATAGTTTCTATGTCCTTTTCCATGCCATTGTAGTTCACAGTAAGTTCCTTGTAGTTTTCCTGGAGTTCTTTGTAGTTCTCACTGAGTTCATTGAGCATCCTTGTAACGATTATTTTGAACTCAATGTCTGATAGATTGCTGTGAAAGATAACTGACCCTGCCATCCTGCGGTATCCACCTCAGCTGCAGATGTTCATTAAAACACACAAAATACACAGAAACTAGCATGATTCTGTGGGGATATAGAGAACATGGCCACCCCCTCTAGTGGGGAGCGTGCCGTGTCCATTCCCAAGCAGATTTTTTATTGAGAAAGCCGACTCAGTTTGTGGATTCACAGTCTGGCAGATAGGATCAAAGGAAACAGGTGACTTACAAAGATGCTAACAGAACTCCTACTGTGATTTTGGGCAGAGATTGGAGTTTTATCATGTGAAAGGACTACATGGCTCAAAGGGCTAGTTTTGGTATGCTTTCTATGCCTTTAAATTCTAAGTAAATAACATCCTCCAGCAAACAGATCTCACAGGATCTTGCATATTCTATGTCCCAGGCCTCATTACCCTGGGGGTCCACTGTCTCCGGTCTGAGCTGTCCCTTTGGCTATTTGCTTAGCCCTGAGAAGGGCAGGAGACAGAGGCAGTCAGGAGACTTGGATTTCTCACAGCTAAGAACAAAGACTCAGACTTAGAGGGGGCAGGGGTTGATGTTGATCACCCCTTCCTTTCCACAGCCCCTTCATGTCCACAGCCCCATGAGTCTCATCCCAGAGGCCTTTTTGTGATCAAAGCTTGTCTTAGGTCCAGTCTCTATCCTAGAGAATTGTTACCCGTCATTGGCTAATTGATCAAGCATTAAAGGCCAGGCATAGAACAGCTAGCGTTCATGCCAGGGGAATAAGTTTTGTCTCCTTAGTGGCTCCTGGTCCAGAGGTCTTTCACTCAGCCTAAGTCACGGGGAATCACAGCTTCCTGAGACCAGGCAGGGCAGTCCCCAACAGATTGCTTGTCTTGATTTTATTTAGCACTCTTTCTGGGTAATCCTCCTTTCCTTTTGATTAGGGGTTGTTTCTTTTTCTCCCCATTTTAGGTGACTCTTGTTTATTTCAGCATATTAGATTGATCTGCCTTGACTTCCTCTCTTCCTGTTATGATTTATGTGGTAGGAAATCTGTCGGACACAGCAGTTCAGTCTCCTTGATCTCCTGAACTTGATATTCTTGGAATGGCCTTCATGCCATTTATGTGGGCTCTGTGATTGTAATTGGGTTTTGGTTGTTGTTGAGTCATTCTTTGGTGGGTTATTTCCTCTGGCTGGCTGACTGAGAGTCGCATCTTGTATGCTCTTGTACAAGTGCTGCCAGAACAACAACAACAACAAAAACTCAGGAAATAAACTCACACCAGGAAAAATAACCCCTACCCACAATCATACTATCAGCAGCAAATGAGCCAGTAGTAATAAAGGTGTAAAAGATTAATACCATTATAAGAAAGGGAAAAAGAATATGAGATGTCTAATTGACATAAAAGTGATTTTGAGAGTGTAGAGTGATGAGCAATAACAAAAGTCGGGAATAGAGGCAAGGAGAAGAGAGATAGTAAATTTACATTGTAACTAAAGGAAGGAAGGAAGAAGATAGAATTGAGTAAGAAAAGATAAGGATATAATCTTAGGTTTAAAACAAAATTTAGCCCTGGCTGGTGTGGCTCAGTAGATTGAGTGCCAGCCTGTGAATGAAAGGGTCACTGGTTTGATTCCCAATCTCAATCACATGCCTGGGTTGCAGACCAGGTTCCCAGTAGGGGCACATGACAGGCAAGTACACATTGATGTTTTTCTCCTTCTCTTTCTCCCTCCTTTCTCCTATCTAAAAATAAATAAATAAAATCTTTTTAAAATAAAAAGAAATTTAAAATATTTATATAGTGAAAAACAAAAAAAATACTAAGCACATTGGAGAATAATATCCATCACAACACTATCAACAACAAATAAGCAGAGATTAATATAGGTGGGATGGGAATAAGAGGGGAGAAAGAAAAAAAAACCTTAAGAGATATCTAGTGGAAAGAGGAGTAATTTTGAGAGAATAGAGGGAGAAAAAATGCTAAAGGTGAGGAATAAATGCCAGGCTAAGACAGGGAAATAATAAAATTTAAAATGAAAAAAAAAAGAAAGAGCAGAAGGAAGACAAAATGGAGTAGGAGAAGGGAATGGTAAAATTTGAGATTTGAAATACAAAAATAGTACAGATCTAGAAACAAAATTGAAGAAATGGACCAACAACCACTATATCCAAAACCAACAAGCAAAGAATAATAATTGTAGAGAGAGAATAAGGGTATTCTAGGAACAGGTTAAAGAATGAGAGATGACTAATGATAAGAAAAGGGTTGAAAGGCTGGTGGGGCGAAAAATAATAAGAATGCAGAATGGAACAAGCTGTACAAGATAGAGACTTCTGGACAAGATGGAGACATAGGTAGATACACTGTGATTCCTCGCACAACCAAATCAAGGACAACAACAAATTTGAAAACAAAACAAAACAAAAAACCCCAGAACTGACAGAAAATTGAACTGTATGAAAGTCTAACAACCAAGAAGCTAAAGAAAAAACATTCATCCAAACTGGTAGGAGAGGTGGAGATGGGCAGCTGGATGGAGAGGATTTGTGGCTTGGCAGGGGATGGTGGAGCAGGCAGTCCCAGATTTTCATGCAGATAATCCAGAAGGCACAACTGGGGAGCACGACAGAAAGCACAACCCAAGGTTCCAGTGTGGGGAAATAAAGACCCAACACCCCTGTCTGAAAAACCCTATGGGGGTTGAGGCAGTGGGAGAAACTCCCAGTCTCACAGGAGAGTTCATTGGAGAGACCTACAGGGTCCTGGAATGTACACAAACCACACACCTGAGACTCAGCACCAGGAGGGCCTAATTTGCCTATGGGTAGTGGAGGAAGTGTCTGAAAGCCAACACAGAGTTAAGCAAGCAGCATTGTTCCCTCTTGGACCCCTACTCCACATACAGTGCCCCAAGGCTGTGACATGGGTTGTCCCACCCTGGTGAACACTTAAGGCTCCACCCCTTACTATGTAATAGGCATGCCGAGACAAACAATAATGGCCCACATGGAAGAACAGATCAAAGCTCCAGAAAAAAATACAACTAAGCAATGAAGAGATAGCCAACCTATGAGATGCACAGTTCAAAACACTGGTAATCAGGGTGCTCACAGAATTGGTTGAGTATGGTCACAAAATAAAGGAAAAATGAAGGCTATGAAAAGTGAAATAAAGGAAAATGTACAAGGAACCAAGAGTGACAGGAAGGAACCTGGGACTCAAATCAACAGTTTGGATGAGAAGGAAGAAATAAACATTCAACAGAAAAGAATGAAGAAACAGGAATTTGAAAACATGAAGAGAGGCTTAGGAACCTCTGGGATAACCTTAAATATTCCAACATCCAAATCATAGGGGGTGCCAGAAGGAGAAGAGGAAGTGCAAGAAATTGAAAACTTATTTGAAAAGATAGTGAAGGAGAACTTCCCTAATTTGGCAAAGGAAATAGACTTCTAGGAAGTCCAGGAAGCTCAGAGAGTCACAAAGAAGTTGAACCCAAGGAAGCATAAACCAAGGTTCATCATAATTACATTAGCCAAGATTAAAGAGAAGGAGAGAATCTTTAAAGCAGCAAGGGAAAAGGAGACAGTTACCTACAAAGGAGTGCCCATAAGACTATCAGCTGATTTCTCAAAAGAAACCTTGCAGACAAGAAGGGGCTGGGAAGAAGTATTTGAACTCATGAAAGGCAAGAACCAACATCCAAGATCACTCCATCCAGCAAAGCTATCATCTAGAATAGAAAGTCAGACAAGTGCTTCCTAATATGGACAAATTAAAGGAGTTCATCATCACCAAGCCCTTACTATATGAAATTTTAAAGGGGCTTATCTAAGAAAAAGAAGATCAAAACTATGAACAGTAAAATGACAACAAACTCACAACTATCAACAGCAGAACCTAAAAACAAAACCACACTAAGGAAACAACTAGAACAAGAACAGAATTACAGAACTGGAGATCACATGGAGGGTTATCAGCAGGGATGGGGAAGGGCAAATGGGGGAAAAGATACAGGGAATAAGTAGCATAAATTGTAGGTACACAATAGACAGGGGGAGGTTAAGAATAATATAGGAAATGTAGAAGCCAAAGAACTTATATATACAACCCATGGACATGAACTAAGTGGTGGAATGTGGGTGTGAGGGAGTGTGCAGGGCAGAGGAGAATAAAGCGGGGAAATGGGACAACTGTAGTAGCTTAATCAATGAAATATATTTTTAAGAAGTCATACAAGAGAGAAAATAAACTTTAAAGTGAAAAGAAGAAGAGGAAGAAAAAAAGGTAAATTTGAGTAAAAGAAAGGAGGAACAAAATATGAGATTTAAAATAATATAACTAGTGACCTAATAGGCACAAACTTGTAGTACAAGAAATGAATGGTAAAAGCAATGCAGGAAAGAAAGTAATGCAAATCATGAAGATCGTGATGGAATTTGTCTCAATAGAACCTAGTGTTTACCACTCTCTTCTCTTTCTGGATCTGCCCCTGGTGATGTTATATGGTGTCCCAGGCCCTGTGTGAGACTACCAATGATCCATAACTTATGGCTGACTCCTTCAGTTGTTAATCTAGTAAATCTGTGGGGCATGCAATTCTGGTGGGTGGGGCTATTGCTTCCTCTCAGGTTGATTTCACTTGGAGGGAACTGTTCTGCCTGAGCAAGATGGCTCCTGCTGTACGAGGGTTGACTCAGCACTGGGATCTTAGTGGCTGTTCCCTTAGTTTTCATCCCAAAGTCACCATGCCCAGGTTCTCCTCAAGCATCTTTAGTCCACTCTTTCCTCCCTTTGCTGGAGTCCAGGGTAAGTAGCTGCAGGTGAAATTTTGTCTGTTGGCCATCTAGGAGGCTCTGTGTCTCCAGCCATCTTTCTCTGGCAGACAGAAACCCTGTCTGGGCTACTTACTGGCTCTGGTGCTGTAGGCTGGTGAGCACAGTCTGGGGTTCAAACTCTATACTACTCAGGGAGAACACCCTGGCTGTTGAAATTTGCCTCTGGTACTTCACCTGCTGCCCATGGAAGCCCAGCCAGCCCTCTCATGTCTCTTCCACACTCCATACCAGTCACATTGTGGTGAAGTTTTCTTCTCTCTGTCTGTGGTTATAAAGCTTCTCTCCTGCTATTGTTCAGTTGGTTATTCTAAATGATATTTCCACAATTTAGTTGTAACTCCAGACTGGTCCTGGGAGGAGGTTTGTATTGCTTCCACTTACTCCTCCATCATCTTTGATCCTCTAAAAAGCCATTATATTAAAGTGTCTTTGCAAACCCTGCTGAATGCTATTCAGTTTACTAAGGATTATAGGTGCCACCAACAGCATCTCAGATGTTAAATAATATCCCTTCTAACATCAGTTAAAAGGACATATAAAATAAGCATAATTGCAAAAAAAAACCTCCACACAAAGGACATAATAAGTGAGCAGAGAGAGTAATTTTGAGTCCAATCACTTTTAAGCTCTTACTGTGGTGTGCCTCTTCTCAGATGGACTACAGGGAAAACTTGTGATATTAGAATGTTTGAAAAATGATGATCAATCATAAAATCATTTGAATTGTGTAGTTGCTCTGTAGTTAAGGTTTCACTGACAAAAACATTCTCCTATCATGCTTCCATTCAGAGTCAGGATTCTATATGATTTTTCCTATACTGGGATTCCTAAGGCAGCCCACTGAATCAGTCAGAATTTTTAAAAATCTAGGTCTTCAATGATCCTCCTAGCCCAAATATCCTGATTTTTTTTTGTTTCTATGATTTTTCTGGTTGACTCAGAAGCCTAGAGACAGGGAGTTAATAATTTTCAACTCAAGCTTCCCAGGTTATTAAAGTAGCTCTTCTATCCAATGCTGGCTCCACTTATGTGAAATTCTGAGCAGCATCTGGTGCTAAGAAATGAGACATAACACACTACATTATCCACTCATTCTCCATCACCATTACCGGAATGTTCTTGTTCCCACTCCTTAATTTCTCTTTTAAGAACTATAATTACATACATACTAGAAAGAGTAGGATGGATAACTTAATTGAAATACAATTGTTTAGTGTAGATGACATTGGCTAGTTAAGGTGATGGCTAACAAGATTTGACCATGCTGAACTGAAACTTAATGACTTGAACAAGGATCCCATTGTTACCATCTAATGCCTAGGTGGCTTCTAGGAACAAGGGAACTATTTAGTGCAGAGGCCTGTAGGCACGGGTAATTAGTGTCCTGCTTGTCTGGTCCCCTGACTGAAGGAGCTGACCTAATGCTTAAGGTTTAAATGGGTAAGTTTTGAATCCTATTACCGTGATTGGGGTCTTCCCTGTAGAAGAATTTGAACTCACTTCACTCACATATTCCTACACACGGTGTCAAGGTAGTGTTCCTTTGGGAGGAAAGTAGAGAAGTTTGGGTAGTTTTGGTCTGCCTGGGAAAAAACAGAAAGGATTCATCCTGCCCATTTTCTCAAATATTAAGTGACTATTATATATGCTAGTCACTATACTGGATGCAAAGGGAATAGTGATATGCTTTGGTACTCCAGGGAGCTTATAATCTAGAAGACAAGGTGGGCTTTAATCAAATATTTACACCAATAGTAGTAATTATAGCCCTGGCTGGCGTAGCTCAGTGGATTGAGCGCGGGCTGGGAACCAAAGCATCACAGGTTCAATTACCAGTCAGGGTACATGCCTGGGTTGCAGGCCACAGCCCCCAGCAACTGCACATTGATGTCCCCCCCCTCTCTTTATCCCTCCCTCCTCTCTCTAAAAATAAATAAATAAAATCTCAAAAAAATAAAATAGTGAATTATTATTTAAAAAATAGTAGTAATTGTATTGTCACAAACTGGGACAAATATTTTGAAGTAAAGAATGTGATTCTCTGAAAGCATCTAGCAAAGGAAACTTTTGCAGAATAGGAAGCTAAAGAGGTTTCTCTGTGGTTGAGACATTTGAGCCAAGATCCAAAGATAAGGAGGGGTTTGTGTGTCTGTGTGATTGGACAGGGGATGGATGCTTGGAAGAACATTCCAAATCCATGGAAGAGCATATGCTCTGGGGCCTCATCACAGAGCTGGAACAAAGCTAGCATGTGTAAAGCACAGAGAGCAAGGGGGAGAGAGATACAAGATAATGCTTGAGAGGTAGGCAGGGCCAGACTGTGCAGAGCTTTGTGTACCCTGATAAATAGTTTGGTCTCTGTCCTAAGATCTACAGGAAACCACTGAAAGGTTTTACTTAGGTGATATAACCACCATTTTAGTTTTAAGTTCATACAAGCATATAAGTAGAGAATGAACTATTGGACAGGAGGAGAGGTGTGGGAAGACCACTAAGAGTCTAGGGTATAATCCAAGTAAGAGGAAATGGTAGATGAGGCCCTGAATGGACTAATCAAGGAATTTTTTAGTCAGTGAATAAATCAGCAAGAAATTACTCACTCAAAACCTATCTAAAAATGCATGGCTAACTCTACTTATCATATTGAAGGCAGATTCATCTTTAGTCCCCCACCTTTCTCTTTGGCAGCCACACTTCTATCCAGTCATCAAAAATTCTACTTGAATGGAGCTGAATTAATAAGGTGTTACTTTATTAAAAGTATTAGCATTTAAAGAAATCTGGAGAATTGAGTCCAGTGTGTTTAAGTTGTGTTCTTGTATAGAACACTATTTCCCAATCTGTGGTACAAAGAGTTAATGTCTTTTGAGTTTGGAGCAGTGGGGAGGGGGAGGCCATATAAAAACTCAAATTCCAGGGCCCTAATCTAGAGCTACAAAAATGAGAATTTAGGGGTGACGTTCAGGAACAGGCATGCTTAATAGGATAGCCAAGTGGTTCTGAACATTAAAGTTTGACTTTGAACAAGGCAAATGCCTGTGACATTGAAGAAAGGAGTGGGCATTCTAGGTTAAGAATTGTCCTGCAAAAATGTCTAGAAGTAAGAATTGGATGGTTGAGTGCCAGGAAAAAGAAGTAAATAGATTGAATTCACTAGGATACAGAAGCCTTCTCAGGAGCCCTGATAATCAATCACCTTGAGTAGGAAAGAGGGGAAGAGAACGGGCAGCATGCCTGTGAGAGCAGTCCTGCAAGCCTGAGACACACTATATGAAGCAGTTTCTGTAATCCCAGAGTCACCAGATGAGGAATCTACGGGACTGCAAATTTGGAATTTTCATTTCTCATGAAGTGAAGGGAATATTAATAACATTTATTGAGAATATAGCAATAATAGCCAACCTTGCTGAGTTTGTACTATTTCCAAGGCATTTCACCAAGTATTTTTTCAATTAAAAAATAAAATTTTCACTTTTATTTTTAATCATTTTTTAATTTTATGATTACAATTGGCATACAATATTATATTAGTTTCAACTGTATACAATCAGCAAGTATTTAAAATGTGTCACATCATTTAATCCTCACAGCATCCCTATGATATAGATATTTAATTATCTTCACTTCATAGATGAAGAAACTGAGGCACAAAGAGATAAAAGGACTTGCTTATAGACACATAGCTGGTAAGTGGCTAAACCAGAATTCTAATCCAAGTCTATCTCTCAAGATTGTACTTTTAGTTACAGTGGTGGGTCACTAACATCAATTCTAACTCATGCTCACAAAGGTTGATAGTCCTCTAAATAAGGACACATTAATTTTTTTAGAAAATCATCTCTAATAATTATGCATGATGTAGACTTGCCTCTGGGGTCCAAAGATAATTAAGACCATGATAAGGATTGGCTGAGGCCTGGATAAGTACACAGTCTCATCATGTAGAGTTATCATGGTTCATGATGAGTTATGTGTAGCTGTTGAGAATAAGCATTTGAGAACCTTACAGGAATTTGACAGAGTACTTTCATGTCTGTCGATATTAACAATAAATAAATAGCAAATGGATTTCCTTTTGCATGCCCTTTTATTATATTTTCTAGTAATTTATTTTTATATTTTATAAAACTATCTGTGAATTGAAAATTAAAAACAAATCAAAACATAAATTACAGTTCTTCATTCCAAATGGTTTATGACACATGTGTCTAGTCGATATAAGAAAAATGTAAACAACTAACAATACTAAGCTATTTTCAAGTTCAGGTGTGGGTGGTAGGCTGACCAGTGGAGCTGATCTGAACCTCTTCTAAACTACAAAATCAACATTTTTGGTATTATTACATATTATAATATATAATATTTTGTCTATGATTATGTAATATAATATGTAATGTTGTGTTTATTATGACATATTACAGTAAGAAATCAGCCTTTTTTTAGTAGGCTTAGATTCTTAGAGTTAATGCATTCAATTCTGGGCAATTACTGTCAGTTTAAAACACTCAAGATGAAAGAAGGAAGTATATAATTAATCGAGCAGAGGCATATAGAACCTGAGCAGTATAGCTTCAATGGGATAAAAGACAGAATTGTGGGAATAAAGAAGGGAAACCTTGTTTTCACTGACACTCTTCACAGGGTCAGATGTTAAAGAATTTCAAACATTTCCAACTTGTACTTTTGCTAAAAATAGAACAATACACCAGAAAAATGATGCAGCAGCACTGAATAAGATTTCTTCTGGCACTGTTTATTCATTCATTCATTCATTCAACACATATTTAATATACATCGATTACTTACCTGTTACTCTGCTTGGCATTTAAGGATACAACAAACAACTGGATTACATCCTTGTCCTCAAGAAGGTCACAGTCTAGTGGGGCAGGCATAGAAACTATTATACATATAATAAAACTCCATAAGTAATACCAGAGCAGTTATTATCAAGGGGCTCCATGTTTTAGAATCAGGATGGGCGAGAAATACTTTGAAAGATCATATGAATAGTCTATCACCTTATATGTAAAAGATAAAAAAAAAGCATGTTGACCTCTTAAGACAGAAAATAAAGATCAGTAAAAAGCTCACTGCTTGAAGACATAAGATGATGATTATCTAAACCAAGAAACCAAACTCTCAAATGAGTATGAATGGGTACATCAATATCTTTGCAAAGAGTAGGCAAGAGGGGATGAATGGCAGGGCATGCAAGATATTTATGAAAAACAGGCAAAGGTGCCCTGACTGGTGCAGCTTAGTTGGTTGGAGCATCATGCTGTGCATCAGAAGGTCATGGGTTTGATTCTTGGTCAGGGCACATACCTATGTTGCAGGTTCAGTCCTTGGTCAGGGCATGTACATGAGCCAACTAATCAATGTCTCTCTCTCTCCCCCCTCCCTCCCTCTCTCCCTCCCTCCCTCTCCCTCCCTCCCTCCCTCTCTCCCTCCCTCTCTTCCTTCCTCTTTCTCTAAAACCAATAAATGTATCCTTGGGCAAAAATTAAAAAGGTGGTAGCAAAGGTTTAAAAAGTCAAGAAACATTTTTGAATCTAGATATAAAGAAAGACTTATGGAGGCTAAAATACTACCTGGTGTTGGTGGGAAGAAGAAAGATGTAGAAACAGTGTATTTATATCACCATTTTTCAATAAGGAGTCAAAGTAAAGAAATAGGAGTGCATGAAACAGAGGAAGAAAGAGTCCCTAATACTCATCTTTTGAAGCACATAGCTACTCCCCCACATCCTTGGTAGTTCAACCTACAGCAACAGCAGTACTGAAAGCTGCTGCTCTTTTATTTCTCTCTTCTCTCTCTCTCTCTCTGCCTCCCTCCCCCTCTCTCTCTCCCTGTTTCTATCTATGAATTTATCTATCATCTCTCCCTCTCTCTCTCCCTCTCTCTCTCCCTCTCTCTCTCTCTCTCTCTCTCTCTCTCTCTCTCTCTCTCTCTTTCTCCCCCCCATCATATCCTGCTGCTCTTAAGACATCTTGCATATAGTATCATCAGAGCTAGAAGCTCTGGCTTTTCAATGATGCTTTTTCACAAACAGGGTTTGAAAACTCCCATAGATCTCACAGAGCTATTGTGTGCCCAAAATAAGATGCTAGATGTAAAG
>PVIA01015253.1:0-23490 GCA_004024845.1 Tonatia bakeri
TGACTCTCACGTCCTGCTCTTCATTCCACTTCCCACTCGCTCTCCTTCCTACCCCAGGGCCTTTGCACACACAGTTTCTGCTGCCTGGAAGGCTCTCCCCTGGCGGAGGCACAATGCCTGGTACATAGTGGGGATGTGGTTAGTATTTTCTGGGTAATCCCGAGGCACCCTGTTGTCTCCACAGCCCTCCTCCAGCTCCCTCTCAACTTCCCTCCACAGGCACTGCCCCCGACAAATCCCTTGCACGTTTCATCCTGTCTTGGTTCCTGCTTCTAGGAAACTATTATTTTTTCCCATTGTACAGAAAAGGACCCTGAGGCCCAGAGATGTTAAGGCATGAGCCCAAGGTCACACAGCTAGAGGAAACTGAAGGCAGCTGATCCAGGATTTAAACCTAGGCAGTCTGGACCCAGAGCCCAGGCCCTCCTCCAGATACAGGGAACATACATTTTGCTGCCACGAGGCAAGGCAGAATTTCACTGAGAGCAGCTAAACAGCAATATACCAGGCTCAAATCTAATTGCTGTATACATGCTGTCTCATTTGGCTGTATGCCTCGTCTCAGAAATAAGTGGAACTATTGTCTCCGTCTTACTGAGGAAGAACCTGAGGCTCAGAGAGGTTAAGTAACTTGTTTAGAGCCACACAGCTAGCAGCTGCCAGAGGTGGGGGTTGAACCCCATGTCTGATTCAAAGGCAGCCATGAGAATGTGCCTGGCAGACCTCAGACTACAGGGGACCCAACCCACCACAGCCCCAGCTGCTATGCTTGGCAATCCATGTCATGTCTGTGCCAAGGTTATGCCCCCAGCCAATGACTGCATGTGATGGGGACACTACGGCAGGCCCACTCCTAGGTGACATGAGGCTTGCTGATGGCTGATTTTGGCCTAAGGACTCCCGATGGCCTTGCTGAAGTCGTGTCCAGGAGGCTTCCACTGACCCTGCCCTCACTCAGGCCATGTGACTGCCCTTTCCCCCCAGCTCTCCCTCCTGCCCCCCCCACAGGCAGGTCCCTCAAGGAAACCCTTGTCACTTTAGTCCCACCATGGCATCTTTTCAGAGGACCTGGACTGGCACCGGTGACAAAGGCTCTCCTAGTCCCCATGGGTGGGGTTGCTGGGACAACCCCCAAGGGCTAAGGCCTTCTTCCTGAGTGTTTTCAGACTGAATCTGGAAAAGGCCACACCGCCTCTCTGGTGGTGGGGCTCCAGCCAGCCAGGGGGGTGCTGATTCTGGGGGGCTGCCAATGAGGCTGCTGCGACCTTGCTGACTGTCCCTCTCCCACAGGAGGGGATTGAGCCACAGACCTCTCAGATGGGTGAGTGACACAGCAGCCTGACTGCTGAGGCTTCAGCCTCACACTTAGCCAGCTCTGGTCACCTGTCCCACTGTCCTTGTCTTATCTGACCATGGGCAGGTCCGTGTCTCTCTCTGGGCCTCAGTGTACAATGGTGTTGGGGAAGCCCTCTGGTCCCCCTTTTACAAGGACCTAGGGCCTCCTGAGGGGCCTGATCACAGTCCAAAGGCACTGACTCACAGCTTCACGAATGGATCTGAGTAGCCATTGGCGTCCATGGCGGCCAGGTGCACGCAACGTATGATGCCCACGATGAGGCCTCCCTGCTGTGTGCTGTACATGAGGGACACCAGGATCTTGCCACGTTCCTCTATGTCACCAATGCGCTCCACCTGCTGCAATAGGGGAAGAGGGTGTGTGAGCCTGGGAGGGGAGCAGGCCAGGCAACTGGATGGGAGCATGGGGGAAGCACTCGTGGAAAGGTGCAGGAGCTGGGCCAGCACTAGTGTGCTCAGTACCATGGACAGCCCCCCCCGCCCCCCCCCGCGACCCCCTCCCCCCACTGCCTCACCCCAGCCTTCAGGGAGAGGGAATGGTGAAAGCCAGGGGGAACCAGTCTGAAGCACAGGAGACCAGTGGTTTTACTTCGACCCAGACACAGGCTAAGCCCTGACTCTGGTGACAGGCTGAGTTTGATCCTGGTCAGCCTGGACCATGACCCCACTCTGCCCAGGACTGAGCCTTGACCTTGAGTTCAGACTCCCCTGATAAAACCGGTCTTCTCACAAATGCAGTCCCTGGGGTCACACAGAGACCTAGGCTGATGGCCTGGATGTGCAGCCCAACCCCAGCCTTGGCCACACACACAGCCCAAGGACCCTCCGGGATGCCCCCAGGGAGGGACGGTGGCCTTGCTCTAGTCCTGCAGAATCACCAGCAGGGCTTCTGCCAATAAGGCCAAGGAGTTCAAGGGTGTCCCTGCCTTGAGAGGACGGGGCTCCCCCCACCTGGGCTCCAGATGGAAAAGTGTCCACCTGGTCTCACGTCCCAGCGCCTCGGGCAAGGGCAGCTCTCACGTGACCCAAGGGGCAGGTGGTTGGGGAGGGAGAGTCGGGATGGGCCCAGGGACAGGGAGGGAAAGAAAAGGGGATGCCAGGCCTGGGCTGTGGCTTCGGCGTCCACTCAGCGCTCACCTCCTCCTCGTAGAGGGCCATGCCTCGGGCAGACCCAGTGGTGCCGGCGCGCTTCATCTTAGGAGGAAGCAGAAAGGAAAGAGAACATTGTCTATGGAGCTCACCCCCCTGGGTGAGGGGGACCAGAGCCCCTCAGCCCTCCAGCAGCACCCAGAGGCACGAGGACAGGCTTTCCAAGCTTCTGCAGCCCCCCAGCTCTCCCCCTTGTAGCTGAAATTTATAACATTAACCACTTGACACCATGTGAGTGCACCATAACCTATGCAGTAGGTTGTATTAATAGCCCCATTTTACAGATGAGGACACTGAGGATCAGAGTGGTCAAGCCACTTGCCCAAGGTCACACAGCCAGTGAGTGGCAGAGCGCCCCATACACAAAACAGACAGGATTTGGTCTGCGCTGACTGAAGTGGCACAGGGGTCTTGGGGTCTGGCCACCAGGTGCTTCTTCCTCCACAGCTCCTGAGTCCTTTTGGGGGACTCTCAGGCTCTAGGGAACACAGTGTGACAGCCGCTGGTTAAAGACAACCTCCCCACTTTAGAGATGAGGGAAACTGAGGCCCAGAGGGGAGGAGGGGATAGCAGTTACACAGCCGCTGTCCTTGGTGGGGAGTATGGGGGAGTTGGTGGTGGGAGGGCCAAGGACAAAGAGCAAAAGGTGATGGTGAGGGGAGGCCTGTGTGGTCCGCCCCCTCCCTGCCTCAGGGGGCTGGCTGCGTCCAGCAGAGCCAGGTGGGCGGGCCCAGGAGCTGCTGATGCAGGTGGGGGCCTGGCCTCTGTCTGGACCAAACGGACTCACTGAGTGAGGGAAGGAAGAGGAAGCCGGAGGAACCCGCTGTTACCAGGCAAAGACCTAGCGGAAACGCACCACTCCTGGGGTTGCCCTCAGCGATTTATCTGGAACCCGGCACCCGGTGTCAATTCTTCCCTGCGATTGTCATCTCTGTGGCTTGTTCCTTCGCCTGTGTGGCATGAACCCACATGCAGACATTCCATCTGTGGCCAGCCATCCGGTGGGAGGTTGCTACAAGTTTCCCCTTCCCACCTGACATGGCTTCCCCGCGGGGAGCTGGCCCTCTGCCTGGGGGAGCTGGCACGCTGGTGGCTGCAGGAGGCCTGGCCCTGGCTGGCGCCGGGCCTGGCCCTGGCTGGCGTGCAGCGTGACCTGGGCGACTCGATCCCCCTCTGGGCCCCAGGTGGCCCGTGCGTCCAAAAGGGCAGGTCGGATTATCTCTAAAAACACAGACTGCAGGCCCCACCCTCCCTCAGGAAGTCAGGATCTTTGTTTTAAAAGCTCTGATTTTAAAATCTCCAGTTGGTTCCAAGGAGCAGCCCAATTGGAGGCTCTCAACTTGGTTCTTTCTTGTTCTTTCTCAAAAGGCAAGCATTGCACTTGACAATAATAATTGGCACTCTACTATCCCATTTTATGGATGAGAACACAAGGCCCAGAGAGGTTAAATAACTTGGCCCTGGTTTGGAAGAGATGGCAGAGCCA
Source organism: Tonatia bakeri (assembly GCA_004024845.1). Taxonomy (NCBI): domain Eukaryota; kingdom Metazoa; phylum Chordata; class Mammalia; order Chiroptera; family Phyllostomidae; genus Tonatia; species Tonatia bakeri. The sequence continues at coordinate 3,992 of PVIA01015253.1, forward strand.
GGATTCAAACCCAGAGACTCTGGCTCCAGAATCCTTGCTCTAGCACTGTGCTATTTTGCCCCGATTATGTGCATGGTGCTTTATGGCTTCATGAGTGACAGGTGGGCAGGGCAGTATTATTCCTTTAATAACAACAGTTAACAAGCTATGGTGCTCACTGAGCACTAGGTTCTGTCCTGATCACGTCTTTCACACAACGCTCCCATGAGGCAGGTACTGAAAGCCCATTTGCAGATAAAAAAACTGAGGCTCAGAATAGCTCAGATGCTTGTCCGGGGCCAGGGAGCAGGGGAGTTGCAGAGCTGGGCTTTGAACCCAGGCCGGCCACACTGCCACAGCCCTGCGCCGTCTCCAGTTTTACCGAAGAGGACCCTGCCGTTCAGAGCAGCGAGGCTCGCACAGGGTCGGTAAAAGGCAGAGTCAGGGCACAGCCCCGAGGCTCTGAGCGGAAGCCCTCACCCCACTCTCAACAGCAGCCACATCCCTGCCGCCTGGCAGCCTGCAGGCCCAGGCGAAGGCTGCACCCCCAGGCGCTCCCCCGGCCTCAAGCCCCCGGGAAGAGTCGCTCACCGGGATGACCCGCTCCAGACAGATGTTGAAGTTCTTCCTCTGGTTGGGCTTCAGCTTCTTGAGGGAGAACCTGGTCTCGCCGATAAACTCGTTGTGGCCAAACTTGTCCTCGTCGCAGACGGAGATCCTGCGAGCCGTGGAAAGGGTGGGGACAGAAGGAAGAGCAGGTGCTCTTACTGTGTACCAGGAACCGGGACGGATGCTGGCCAGGCGTGTGTCGCGTGCATGAGGCCATTCCAATGTCTGTGTATCGAGCCCGCAGCCAGGTAGCTGGCCTGCCGTCTTTACCGCAGTGCAACTTGCAAGCAGTAACGGGCACAAGTCTCAAACGAACAGCTTGCTGAATCGTTCACATGCACACGCCCACATAACTGCTGCCCCGATCAAGATACAGAACATTCCAGCTCTCAGAAGACCCTCATGATCCCTTGTTGCCACCTCTGTCAAAGATGACCAGTCTCTTTGACCTCTGGCCCCGTGGGTTCATGGTCCTGTTTTTGACCTTTATATAAATGGCAGCGAATGGCCTCTTTTGCTCAACATGTACATGAGATTCAGCCATGCCTGTAGTGATTTGTCCTTTTTATTGCTGTATAGTATTCCACTGGGTAAATATATTAGCCTAATTCTGCTACTGATGGGCATTTGGCTTTGGCCTATTTCTAGTTTTGAGCTATTAGGAATAAAGTGGCAACGGAGCATCCACCTTCCTGTCTTTTGTACGCAATTGCGTCTATGCTGACCCTTGAACAACGCAGGGCTTAGAGGTGCTGACCCATGGTGCCATCAAAAATCCACGCATAACTTTTGACTCCCTCAAAACTTAACTGCTAGTAGTCTACTGCTGGCCAGAAGCCTTACCAGCAATATAAAGAGTTAACACATAGTCTGTTTATTATATGGATTGTATACTGTATTCTAGCAATGAAATAAGCTAGAGAAAAGAAAATGTTATTAAGAAGATGATAAGAAAGAAAATACACGTGCAGTATTTATTAAAAACGACGCACATGTAAGTGGACCCTGGAGTTCAAGCCCGGGTTGTTCAAGGTCAACTATAAAAACCCGAGTGCCAGGTTCATGGGTGTTTGCTGTACTGTGATCTACACTTTTCTGCATATTTGTAATATTTAATAATGAAGCGTTAAACAAATATGTAATCATTTCATTCTGTGGAGGACTCCAAAGCAGTTGAAATTAGGTAGATCCAAATGTCTCCCACGGCTGTAACTCCAGGACGTACTGTCAGGGAAACAGGAAGGTTCCAGATAGAAACAGCACGACACTTCCCATGCGGCTAACAAGACGCTCACAGGAGGAGAAGGCAGGCCCAGGCCAGGGGAGGGAGCTACCCTTTAAGAGGGGCTTTGCCTTCTCCGTTAGCGTGTACAGAGGAGTGCGCCTGGGCACTACCGACATCATTAAAACGCAGCGTGAGACAGCACTGCAGAAGCAGATGAGCTGCGTCAACATATTGTTAAGTAAGACAGGTTGATTAGTCACTGGGATGGCCCGTCTTTCAAAACACTCAATTTTATGAGGACCTTTTGCACATGTGTGTGCGTCTGCACGCACACACACAGCCCAGACACCCAGACACCGAGATGTTAAGAGTTTCACTTATTTGTATTCTTAGAAGTTTCTACCAGAAATACATACTGTTTTGTAGAAGTAAAGAAAGGAAAGAAAAAGAAAAGTATGCGAAGAGGTTTTCAAAAGTGACCACTGGGGACCACACGTGTGTCTCTGCCCACCCACCGACAGGCACCTGAGGGTCTTCCTCTGCATGTCCTCGTCCGTGATGCCGTGATAGACCAGAGTCTCATTCCAGACGGGGTTCCGGGTGTTCCGCAGGGTTTTTGTCCGGAGCTTGTTGGACTGGAGCCCAGAGAGACAGACAGACAGACAAGTGCCTTGGCAAGGAGCCAGTCCTTTGGGCTGACTTAGGGTTGGGGCTGGGGGAGTGATCTGGGAGACTCCCTTTGCGAGTGTCCAGGGGCTCAGTTGCTCCTGAATGCATGTCTCAGGGAGTGCGGGGCATGCTCTGCGGTGAAGACTACAGCCATCAACAGGGCAGGATGCTGAGCCACCCCTCCAGAGCCACCCTTCCACCCACACACTGGCCTCTCTCTTTAAACTTTCCATTAAGATTAGAAAGAAGAGACATTTCCCTTTGGGAAAAAAACTCCTACATAGGTCAGGGAGGCAGAAGTAGGTGTCACCCACTCCTAGGCAGTAAAGGAACAATTTCTGGGGATACTGGGCAGGTTCCATGTTTCCCCAGATAGCATCCTTCCTGCGGAAATTCATTAGGGGGAAGGGACAAAAGTTTTCATTTCACTCTAAGAGAGAAGGCTAGAAATACACTATACCCAGAAAAGGTGGTCTGGGGACAAATCTAATTCATACTAACATGTAAATGACTCACTGGATTCCTTGGCAAAGCAAGTTTGGATTTAGGAGTGAGCAAAGGAGAGTGCTCAGAGAGAAGCAAATGTCACTGGGGAGTTAGAAGTAGTAGGGGCCAAACACTTCACAGTTCGGCCATGGCCAGGTGAGGGACCGCTATTTCTTGATCCAAACACTGAGAAGATACGGTGTACGTGTGTACGTATCTGTGTGCACGCCTCTTTTGTCTTATGGGTGTTTGATGCAGAGATTTTTAACACACACTTTCCTAAGACCATGCAACCAAGGGCAGGTCCCCCTTGCATTGAGGACGTCCTCATCAAATTAACAGGACAAAGCCCGAAGTCAGACCCAAGGAGGCACTCTGCAGCCACTTGCGCTGAGTGGGCCCACCCAATGAGAGGAGATCTAACCCCACTTTTCCTCTCCAGGGCAAAGCCAATGTCAGGTGAATTGCCAGGGGAGGGAAAGTGGGTGGGGGGACCTTTTCTCTCAGTGACAGAACATGAATGATCTCAAGTGCTGAGCCCTGAAGCCTGGAATTATTCATTTCTATTGAGAGGGAAGGAGTGCTTGGTTGGGGCATAAAGTGGGAGGGGAGAGGGGCCATGCTCAGCACTGGGGAGCCACAGAAGGTATTTGAGCAGGTGAAGAGCATCATCGGGGCATCTGCTTCTCTCCTGGCCTTCGAAGGCTCCTGGATGCCAGGCTTCCGGGTTGGAGAAATGGGCGGGGCTTCTGGCCCACTCCCAGCTCTTGCAAAGACTCTGCCACTCAGGGAGGAGGGGGTTTGGGGGCAGAGAGGGCTATTTTAGGCTCAGAGCTGGGAACCCTGGGTGCCTGCCAGGGCCCGTGTGCCTGGCTTGCTGAGAGGCCCAGGCCATATGGTACCTTGCTGGCTCCCGGCAGGAGGTGCAGCTTAACGTAGGGATCGGCCAAGCCGTTGGAGTCCATGGGCTTCAGTCCCTGCAAGAGTAAAGGTGGCGGTGTGAGGGCCTTGGAGGCCTGGCCACTCAGCTGTCATGGGCACTGGGTGCAGCCCGTGGCATCTGCCCGCCCATCAGCCCACCCTAGGTGTTTCCTCTTCTGAAGAGAGAGAAGGGAGATGCAGTAGGTCGTGGAAAGAGATCTGGAATTGGGCAGACAGGGCTTAAAACCTGGTCATGTCACTTGTCACTTCCTGGCTGTGTGGCCTCTGGCTAGTTTCTGAGCCTGCCTGAGCCTGGTTTTCCTCATAGGTCAAACAGGATGAGAACAGTACCTGCTTCACGCACAGGTGAGACTTACGACTTCACCTGGAGAGTGCCCGGCACATAGTAACAGCCCCATCGAGGCTGGACGGCTACTAGTAGGATGGGAGGTGTTCCAGAACAGGAAGGGCAGGAGAGGAGAGGTGGGGGGAGGCCTGGGTTCTGGCCCCAGCCCCTGCACTCCCTCCTGAGACCTCAGTTGCCCCATCCATGTGCTGGGCACCACAGTCTCTGCCTGGCCCCCTTCCCAGGGTTGGGATGAAGATCAAATGAGACCCGGGGGCAGTGAGTTTGTTGGGGGTAGGAATTAAGTGGGGCTTGTTAACAAGAGCAACTCCAAAGTTCCTGGGGTTCAGTCACATGCTAGACCTCTCCCCAGGCCCAGGCCAGGACAGGTGTCCCACCTCTGGGCACCCACTGTCCCCTCACCCAGCACTAATCTTGAATCCCAGGTATCATGTCCTGTGATCTCCTTGGACCTCGGTTTCTTCATCTGTTTGATGGGGCTGATCACAGCCCCTGTGCTTCGTGGGGTTCTTGGAGGGATTAAAGGAGGTCTCGCCTGTGAAGTTGGAGCTCTGGGCCTGGCCCAAGGACTTGTGGACAGCGTTGGCTACTACTAGCTGGGAGAGGATGCCACAAAGTGGGGAGAGCGGCAGGGCCACCTAGTCAGTAAGAACACAGGATTTTGAGCTGGACCGCAGTGGTTCAAATCCCAGCACCACCACTTCCTGGCTGTGTGATCTGGGCAAGTCATTGAATCTCTCTGTGCCTCAGCTTCCCCATCTGTAAAATGTGAACGATGACAGAACCTTCCTCATAGGCTGCTGTGAAGATTAAATGAGGCAAAGTAACCTGTCAAAAGCCCCAGGTGGTTTACAATACTCAGGAAATGCTACAGTGATGGGTTTTGTCAGTTTCTCAGGGGGCATCCCTGAGGGCAGGGCCTATTCTTGCTCGCTCTAGTGTCCCCAGTGTCTGGGGCAGTGCCCGACACAGAGTAGGTGTTTAGTGAATGTTTCTGGGATGACTGTTCGGATTACGAGGTTACGGACTGACACGCGCTCTGCCTTTAAAATTTGAATGTCTGAGTGGGTCCTGCTCACTCGTTCACCCAAGTCACCACCACTCCCCAGCATCTCAGCTCTCTGTCCTCCCTTGCCAGGCCAGCCCCTGGGCCTGGAGGTTCCTGTACCCCCATCTCTGTCTCTGGAGCCGGGGAAGGAGACCGCGTGAAAGAATGGTTAAGGACCTGGAACCAGAGACTGTTGCATCTGGACTCCAGTCTGGCTCTGCCCTTCACCTGCTGTGTGACCTCAGGCTTTGACGCTCTGAGCCTCAGTTTCCCCATCTGTGCACTGGGGCTAGAGATGCTCCCCATCTCCGAGGTTCCCGTAAAGGTGAAACGAGATCTCGTAGGAACTCACCTCACTGTGTTATCTGGGGGAGGGGCCAGACGCACCTACGTGCCGCCACAGTGACCGACACATAAGAGGCGCCCAGGAAATGCTTGCTGAAGCAGTGACCTGGGCGTGTTGATCTAGCAGTGGCGTTACGCACTTCATACCTCACTTATCATCCAAACCGGGGCATTTTGTGAGTGAGGGGGGAGTCCGTCATTATTACAGCGAAGCAACAGGCATAGATGGGGACTGTCCTGAGAAAATGGGAGCCCGCGGCCACCTTCCATTTAATACTTACTGTCGCCCTGGCTGGAGTAGCTCAGTGGATTGAGTGCAGGCTGTGAACCAAAGCATCGCAGGTTCGATTCCCAGTCAGGGCACATGCCTGGGTTGCAGGCCACGGACCCTAGCAACTGCACATTGATGTATCTCTCTCTCTCTCTCTCTTTCTCCCTCCCTCCCCTCTCTAAAAATAAATAAATAAAATCTTAAAAAAAAATACTTACTGTCATCCCTAAGGGAGAGATGCTTTATTACCAAATAGTTTGCAAATGGACACACTGAGGCACAGAGAGGTTAAGTAACTTCCCCCAAATCACACAGCTAGGAAGCAGCAAAGCTGTATTTGAACCCAGGCAGTCTGGTTCCTGGGCTTTGCTTGCTCTACCTGGATCAGATTTGGGGCAGTGGGGGGATCCTAGTCAATTACTTGCTGGGATTTGCACTGACAGCACCGGCTTTCCTCAGGGCCTAGAATTTGGTCAGTGCACTCCCCCGGAGCTGGAGCCGGCAGGGTAGGGAGGCTCTTCCCCCTGGGCCTGCCTTTCCTGCCCCCCTCTGGAGCCTGCGTTAGTGTCCCCATATCTGCACCAGTGGGCCGACTCCGGCTGCCACTCCAGCTTCGGAGCCACACCTGCTGAAGGAGCTGTTCTGTGGCCCTGTGAGCTGTGAAATCAGGCTGTCGTTGCCTCCTGGGCGGGGAGAGCCTCTGCGACCCCTCCAGAGCTCTCCACTGCCTCTGCCCCGGGAGAGGCAGATGTCCGCTAAATGAACCCCTTCCCCTCCTCCCCCCCCCCAGGACCATCCCGGAGGACGCAGGCCCCCAGGGTGCTGGCTGTGGTGAACTCCTGCCTCTTTCTCTTCACTGCTATTGCCACAGACAGACAAGGCAACGGACCGGAGCTTAGTAACCCATGTCCGCCCCACACCCCCTAGAGATGCCAGAGCAGCCTGAGGGGCCCCTCACCCACCTTGGCCTTTATGATGGTGCAGTGCAGGGAGCTGTTATCCTGGTCGTAGAGAAGGCTGAACTCCAGGGCACCCAGGGTGGCTGGAGGGGGCAGAGGCAGGAACCAAGAGAACATTCATTTAGTCATTCGACAAACATTTCCTGAGCACTGAGAACATGCCCTAGATAGGCATTGAGCCTACAGAAGAGAGGGAGATTCAATCCCTACTCTGGACACCCCACACTGGTAGACCCTCGGCCCAGCTGTGGTCCATGAACGATTCGTCAATGACTCCGCCTAGTTAATGACTCCCTGTCCTGCCAGAAAGATCCAGAGGGCAAGGGCTGTGTTTCTCCTGCTCATGGCTGTGTCTGCTCAGGACGCAGTGTGGGGGACATAGTCGCTGCTCACTCACTTGCTGGAAGAGTCTTAGCATGTGCTATTGCCGCTGTCTGGAATGCTCTCCCTCTAGATCCTCACATGGCTGGCGCCTTCTCATGATCCATGCCTCAGCTTGGATGTCACCTCCTCGGACAAGCCCTCCCTGATCACTCCACCTAAAGCAGCCACCCTCACAGTCACCCGTCCTATTTTATTTCCTTCATGGGGCTCTGTGTCTGTCTGCAGTGAACTCACTGTCACGTCAGCTGTTTCTCTCCACGAGAACGTTAGTTCCTCAGATCAGCTGCCTTGTCTGCCATTTTTTTTTTGTCATGGTATTCCTAGTGCCTAGAACAGTTTGGGGTTCTTAGTAGGTGCTCAATAAACACATATAAACTATAGAGAGGAGTGAGTGAATAATCTAGAGGTAGGCTTGTTAGGAACCACTGGGGACAGCCCATAACAGGGATGGACGTAGGCTGGGAGGGACCATGTATGACGGGCCAGTGAAGGGACACATAAAGTACATGGAAAAAGCGGTGGCCACTATCCCAGGCAGAAGGGCGAGGGGGCAAGGATGCGGAAAGGCAGATAGGTGGGATAGACAGGGAACGCTTCCAGAGCGGAAACGGCCTCTGGTTGACAAGGCGACATGGACCCCCTGACTCCTTTCCCCTCAGATCACAGACCGCAGACCCATGACCCATGGGGGAACATGGGGATGGAGGGGACAGCTGACAGGTCACCCAGCTCTGGCCTCTGATCTGCCCCTGCAGCGAGACGGACTGCCAACCCCTCCGCTCACCAACCATGTGAGCTTGAACCTCTCGGAGCCTCCGTCTCCCTCCCTATGAAACGGGAGCAGGGAAAGCAACCATCCCCAGGCCCCATGGGATGGTCACGTGAGCATGCCCCAGGGGCACACTGAGAAAAGGGCCCGCATGGAACAGGTACTCAGCAAGCATGGACCACGGTCCCCTCTGGTGTGCATGTCACATGACACTAATTCCTCAGGTGTGTTTGGCACTACATAATGGAGATTCCCAGTTCACCAAGCACTTTCCCGGGGATGCCTCAGTTTCCTGCCCTGTCAGTCCTATATGCTTTTCATTTTACAGCGAGACGAGGTGACAGGATAGGCCAAAACCACGTCACCAATGACAGCCCTCAATGCAGGTGCAGTCTCTCCATCTGACCTCGAGCTCTTGGAGTGACCCCCAGTCCCACGACACGCACCAGGTGCAGCCACGTGCCCATCTGTGCCTCTCCCTGGCTCACAACCCCTCCCCCCAGCTCTCTCTGCTGCTCTGGCCGCACTCGGGGGAAGTGCCGCTGTGTGTGTGTGTCCCTGGGACTCGGGGTCTGAGTGGCAGAGTGTAAAACAGGCACTTCATGCATCACCGAGTAGGTGGGTGTAAGAGGAAACATCCAGGGATTTTTAAACAGGTTAAAATGACTTTTAGAAGACGGGCATTACAGGGTGTTGGAAAGGACTAAAACGCAGACATGCCCAGGAGCGGAATGCTGGGCCTGGGGACAATCCCACGTGTGACGTGCTGAGGAGTGACCAGCTGGATGCAACAGAACCGGACTCTTTACAGTGACGTGATTGGCAGCTGGGATGCCCCGTGTCTTTCACGACAATAAAACGTGTAAATGTGGCACCCACTGTGTTGAAAGTTGATGTCCTCTCGTGAAGCTAGTAACATGAATTTGTATTTCTATAGCGTGGTCACTGTATTTGTCACATCTGGCACGTTGGGGTCCGGGAGGGGTGCATGGGGCTGCCCCTGAAACCCTCCTATACCCCTGGGGGTGACCCTGCAGGAGTTTTTCCCAGGCGCCCCCCTTTAAGTGCCACCTACTTGCTTCATCCGAATCGTAGCTGTTGGCTTCTTCCTCGTCGTCCTCTGGGGGTGGGGGCTGCCGGGCCGGGGTGGCGGCGGGCTGGGGGGCAGCCGCAGACACTTGGGAATAGGGGCCTGGTGGGTGGCCCGCTCTGTCCTCCCTGGATCCGACCCCTGCAGGTCTCTCTTCCCGGGGTGGGGCCATGGCCCCTGTGTAGCCGGGGTCGCCGGGAGCCACCTCTGCAGGGGATGGGGAGAGGGCAGGAGAGTGACGTAGAGCAAGTCACTCAATGTCTCTGAGCCCCAGCGGCCCCATCTGTAACGCGGGGATTCTAATGCCTGAAGGCACTCAAAGAGTAGTAGCTATTTAAGAAATTATCTAACACGGCACTTACAATCGTTCCTGGTGCGTTAGAAAACAGTGACCTCGTCGTAGCCACACTGACAGATGTGACAATGACGAGGCTCTATATAGCCTGTATAATAGTCACTGTCACTTAGCATGGTCTTAATGCATTCCAGGCTGAGTGCTAGGGTCTTATGTGTGTTCGTCTGTTTAATCCTCGAGTCCACTCTGAGGGGCAGGCCCTGCTGTCACTCCCATTTTAGAGGAGAGGAAGCAGGCTCAGGGAAGGCAAGCGGCCTGCCCAGGGCCACAGAGCTGGGAGGGGAAGGAGCAGGGATTTGAACCCAGGCAGGGTGTGCTCTCAGCCACTCCGCGTGCTGCCGTTGTCCATCCGTCTGATCTTAGTGTGGATTATCTAGAGTTCGGGATCTGGGAATAGGGTGGCCTAGAGCTTGTCAGGTGGGGCTCAGGGTGCAGACCGGGTGGGAGAGGCAGCTGCTTGGGTGGGCTGGGGAGGGGCGAGCACTTGCCTGGTCTCTGGTCAGGGAAGCGTCCGGCTGGCCCGGGGCTGGGTCTGCTGCCTCCTGGGGGCCCTGCATGGAGAAAAGAGAGAGCGGAGAAGGTGGCATCATTTGGGTGCCCACCCCTCACTGCCCGTGTTCCCTGGGCACGGACACAGGCCGGGGGGTAGCAGGAGATGTGCAGAGGTACTGGGGCTGCAGGAACCGTCCCGTGGGGGATTCTGGGGCCAGGAGGGCCTGGGTTCAAGCCCCAGTGCTTCCCTCCTGGGCCTCAGCTTCCTGCTCTGCGAGATGCCCCCCTGGCTACCATGAAGCCACTAAGTGAATGGGGTGGGCCCTGTTTGTGTGGGGCTGTACAAGTTTACGCTCCGAATGTATCCATGCTGCAGGGTGGGTCCTGGTCTGTGGAGTCTCTACAACTTCATTCCCCACAGCGGGGGGTGCGGGGGTGGGAGGAGGACCCACAGGGACGGGGCATGAAGTTACATCCCACAACAGGCGAGAAAGTCACCAGTGCCCTTCAATGCCAATTCCAGAGAGTCTCACTTGCGTGTGCCTTGGTCTCTCACCCCTCTCTAAACTCAGTGAATTTCCCTTTCGAGCACAAGCGAACAGGCCTCGGGCTCGGAACCTTCTTAGGCCAGAGGACGGAGAATTTCACTGCAGTGTTTAATTTTCATTATGTTAACTGTGGTACCCTCTGCCATGGGTCAAACTGTGCTCCCCAAAAGATATTCAGGTCCTCGTGCCCCATACCTGTGACTGTGACCTCACGTGAAAGAAGGTCTTGGCGGATGGTCAAGTGAAGATGAGGTCACTAGGGTGAGCCCTAATCTGACATGACTGTGTCATTATACAGAGGTGATATTTGGACACAGGGAGAGACAGGCAGAGACAGAAGGATGATGATGAGAAGACGTGGGGAGAATGCCGTGCCAGAGGCCACGGGGAGCTAAGGAGGAAGGAGGCTGATTCTCCCTTGCGGCCTTGGAAGGAACCCTCCCTGCCGACACCTGGAGCTCGGACTTCCGGCCCCAGGACGTGCAGACCACACATTGCTGTTATGGGGAGCCCCGCAGTCTGCGGTTCCTTTACCCTTTCTCTTCACGGTATGGGATCCTGGTTCCCCATTCACGCCGCCATCACAGGGCCCTCTCACCACCATGAACTGGAACCGCACCAATTAGGTGAGACTTCCTCTGTCTTTCACAAGCCTCGTTGGTTCAGAGGCCCCCCCGGTACCCATCTCTGTGCTCACCATTTCTTCCTGAGTCTCACACAACCCTCTGGGGACAGCTGTCATTTTATTAAAGCCTGATGTCCTTACATTTTCCTTGAGAGGCTTTGTGGTCACAAGTCCTCAGTTATGTTTGGAAAGTGAGTCAATTTGAAGAAAGGTATCAAGGAAATAAGAGGGCAGGTGGGGGGTGCATGCAGGAACGATGATGACGACCCTTGGGGTCTGGACACACTGAGGAATGAGGCACTGTTGCTCCTTGCATTAGGTGGCTAAAATGCCCTCTCCTGCCCCACTTGTCTCCCCAGCCCCGAGCGTTACTCATTCTAAGGGTCTTAGAAGAGCTTAGCATTCGGTGGTGGCTTCAGCTTGGCAGAAAGCTGGGGCTCTCCCACCAAGAATGGGAGGAACTGGGGTCACCGCTGAGTGACATGGCAGCCTGGGTGGCACAGTGGGTGGCAGGTACCTGGCTGCCCGGGCTGAGGTGGCGCCGGACTCTGCACTGAGGCTGGGGCTGGTCTGGAGGCCTGGACTGAGTTGGCCCGTCGCAAGCCTGGAGGAGAAAGAAAGGGAAACAGCCTGTCACATTACATGCATGCACAGGAAGTAGGAAGAAGCTGGGACTGGCTGGCCAGCACGAGGCAACACCTTCTGGATTTGCATGCAGCCCCCAATACTCTCAGCTCCTTTGGATTCTGTCTCTGAGAACATTCTCTTTCCGCCACTCAGACCCCTGGGCAGGTCACGGCTGCTGCCTGGGTGTTGTTGAAAAGCACAGGTTCTGTGACATAGCTTCCGCCTGTGTGAGCTGCCACAAATACCTCTTCCCTCTGGGCCTCAGTCTCCGCATCTGTTAAAGGGGGATGATAGTGCCGGCCGCAGAGTGTGTGGTGGAGGCGCAACGATACAACACGTGTGGAGTGCTCAGAACAGTGCCTGGCGTGTGCGAACACGCCACATCTGGCAGGTGTTGGTATTATTTACTGTTATTGAAAGAACTCGATCTGTCTGTTCACACGGACCTAGCTTTGCATCTGAGTGTTCTCTTGTATAAGCTGTGTGACTGTAGGCTGGTCACTCACCCTCTCTGAACTTCAGGGGCCTCACAGAGACAATGCTATCTACTTGATAAGAACAAGTCAACATTTGTTTAACACTTGCCATGTGCCAGGGACTTCATGAATAGGACTTATTTAATCTCTACACCCCATGAGGTGGGCACTTTATTATCTCCATTTTCCAAATGGGGGAAATGAGGCCCAGAGGGGTTAAGGTGTCCATCCAGTGTCTCCTGGTTGGTCTGCGGCAGAGCCGGGGTTTGAACTCAGGCCACTGGTCTCCAGGGCCTGTTTGAGACCATTGGATGCTACTGCCCAGCTCTCCTGCCAAGAAGAGGAACTAGGCATTATGCCAGGAGCCCACTCTCCAGGAAGAGAGGGGCAGATGTCTGCATGGGAACCAACAGTCAGCCCATCCAAACCACACCCAGTCTCATGACCTCGCCACCCAAGGATGGGAGGGGCTAAGGTCTCACACAGGACTTGGGATGCAGATCTCCCCGAGCCAGGAGGTATTTCACCCTGAGTCCAAGGATTCCCGGGCTCCCACCAGGCTCCCACCAGTGGGCACTCTTGCTGAGCAAATGCACCTCGAATGAGGCCTGAGGTGCTGGGTGCCCAGCAACACGAGAGTACCCCGGGGGGACATCCTGGCCATGCTGACCTGCTCCTCTGATCTCGGTCAGAACCGTGAGAGGGGAGCATCCTTATCTGGCTCAATGCCAAGGGGCCTTCTCCCCTGTTTTTTGGAGGTAGGCAAAAAAATCACACTTTGTCTTACACATGGCATTAGAGGAAGAAAGGACAGAACCAAAACTGTGGCTGTCTGGCATCAGAATCGCTTCTGGATGCTGTCCCTCCTCTGCCATAGGCTAGAACCAGCCCCTGGAATGGAGCACGACACACGGCAGGTACTCGATAAATACTGAGTGGATGACATGAATACAAACACCGTCCTCCCCCATCTTCCCGATTCACCTCATCCGGGAAGCCTGCCTGGATCTGCCCCTCTCCTCACCTGCTGGGCTGCGGCTGGAGTCCCCGGCTGCCCCGCCCTGGCCCTGGCCCTGGCCCTGGCCCCAGCTCTCTGAGTCCCGGCTGGACGCGCTCATCCGTGCCTCTGAGGCCCGGCGCACGGGCGGCCCGTAGTTCCCTCGCCCAGGAGCAGAGGCCGACTCAGGGCCTGGAAGGAAAGGCATGAATTGAATAAAGAAAGGGCAAAGGGAAAGGGCAGAGGGATGGAGGGATGGGGTGAAAGGACCCCTGTCCTGAAGTAGAAGCCAGAGCTGGCAGAACCCACCTGGCTTCTGACCCGGGCCCCTTCTGTCTTCAGCGTCACCTGGAGAGGGAGAAAAAGGACAGGGAGGACTTGCTGAATGGCACCTGGGGGCCATTACTTGGGCTCACAAAGGGGCCCATCCACCACTCCCAAGTTCTTTTTAAAATTAAAACTCTCCCCTCCTGACCTCCCCTTTGGTGTAGCTTCCGTTTGCAATCGCACCTACTTCCTGTGCGTGCACAAACACCTGTGAGCACACACAGGCTGAAAACTACCAAACCGTGATCACTGGCTCCATCCTCTTCCAGACGGGCTGCGTTCTCTCCGTTTGACCTTCCCCAGGACGCGCCAAGCACACTCTGGCCTGAAGCCCCCTGCACACAACATTCCCGAAGGCTCTAGGGGTCCTCTCCACCACTTCAGTCACACTTGCCCCCCAGAGATCATCCTCGGACAGCCCTTCCCTGACCATTCCGTCCAAAACGGGGTCTCCTGTCACTCTCTCTCCCCGTCACCCGCCTCACGTCTGTTCCCAGCGCTTAGCTCTACTGGATCTTATATCTCATTTGCGTTGGCAGTTTGCTGAGTGTCTGCTTCTCCCACTAGAATGTCAGCCACGTGAAGGCGGGGATCTCGGTCTCTCCACACACTGCTCTATCTCTAGGGCACAGGACGGGGCCTGGGACTCGTCTGCTCTGTGGGTGTTCGTTTAAAGAATACGGAAAGCACACATCGTGGACTTAACTCCAAATCTCTAAAAGACATCGGCTTCGTTACATTTTAAATAACGCCTAACACAGCAAGGTGTGGACAGACTATGATCCGCTCAACAATCCCCCTATGAACGAACGTTTAGGTTCTCCCGGTGATTTCCTGCCATAAATAATGATGCAACAAATGTACATGAATCTCGTCTGTGCTCCTGTGTTGCTATTAAATACGTTCCCAGAGAGGAATTGGTGAGTCAAAGGGCCTCACATTTCAGATTTCAATGAATTCTGCCACATGACCTTCCAACGGGCTGGACGTGACATACAGTCCTACCTACAGGGTAGAGAGCATCCGTGTCCCCACACAGTCACCAGCACTGGATGTCACTCTAATGATTTTGTAGGTGTCCCTATGCAATGCTGGTGATGCTACTTCTTTCTAGTGAAGTGAATGGGGGTTACATCAACCCCACTGCCAGTGTTATCTGCTGTGTCCAGAGTTTATCTAGTCCATACCTGTTACATGTGTGTGTGTCCGTGTCCATGTACAGGTGACTAACATATGTCATCAGTCACCATTTACTAGGTGCTGCGTTCTGCAAAGCACTTTACACGTGGTGCCTCACCGGATCCTCAACCTAACCCAATGAGTTATTAGCCCCATCTTCTACAGGGTGGGGCGAAAGTTGTTCCTATGGAAACTATAATAATAAATGACAACACCAGAAAAAACTCCGTGTTTTGTGTCCTCACAACCGTAAACCCACTTTTGCCCCATGCTGTAGATGAGAGACGCATCTCAACGAGGTGAGGCCACTTGCCCAAGCTCGCCTGGCCAGCGAGTGGCAGAGCTGGAATTCAGATCCAGGGCCTCCTGTCGTCAGACCTTCAGGACCTTGGCAGTGAGGCTATCCGACCTTCTCGGCCTAGAGGGAGCGAGGCTTTGCCAGGAAGAAGGATGCTCTATGGGTAGAAACGGGGGCTGCCCAGGGATGCAGAGGACACCCACCACATGGTAATTCTCTGCAGGGAGGAGAAATCGCTCGTGCCTTGTCAGGGAGGGAGTGTTTGTTGATGCCTTCCGAGTGCCAGGCCCTGTGCTGGGCACGTTAGGAAGCTCCAGGACACACAGTGCAGCACATCAATTTTCAAGGTCTTCCTCCCAGAAGTGCTGCTTGCAACCCAGAACCTTTATTCAGACCAGAAATGACCCCTCAGTGTGAAGTGAGGTTGCTGCAGGGGCTCTATGTGGGCAGTCCTTGTGGTCCCATTCGGTTAATGTGTGTTCATTGCGGTTGCCTTTTCTTCTCTGTACGGTCTTGCCTCTCCCTTTTAATCATCACTTTAATAATTAATACTGGGATAACAACGATAACATCCACAGTAGTGGTAATTTTCTTTTACTGATTTCCTCTCTATTCCCCTCTTACTTTTAATTAGTCCACTTTCAGACTTGCTGATGGTTGAAGAAGAAATATCAGGGGCAAGGAGGGCTGCCTCAGCAAACCTCAAATGCCCCCGTCAGGCTCCGGTGTGTGTTTTGGTTGTGAGTCTCTCTCTCCATTCCTAATTTTAATTTCTACCTCTGTTGTACCTCTAAATACTCCATCAGAAACGACAACAAAGGCTTTTGGAAGCCTGAGATTGTTGAAGAGTTCTCTGTGCTGCCTTGTTGGTGAGCTGTGGAAGTGGTATGGGATTCCTAGATCCAAGCCCAGAGGCTGGCTCTCCACTGAGTGCGTAGAAACACAAACACATCAGGATGTTCTCCAGGTAGACCAGTTAGCCGAGAGCTGTCCTTGGTCCTGAAAGCAGTTTTGTTTTATTTTTGGTGGGGTTTTTTTTTTTGGAGGGGGAGGACTCTTACCTCGAGTTGGAGCCCGGGCAGTCTGTGTGGGCTCAGGGGCGGGCTGCTCAGGGCCAGCGGGCTCACTGCTGGGCTGCTGGGCCTTGGGCTTCCTTATGGGCATTGGCTGTGGGAGGACCTGCTTGGGGAAGCCCTTGAAGAACCAGGCTCCAGAACGCTTCCACACCTTGGGGAGGAGAGATAGAGGGTGATGATAAGGCAGCCACACACGATGGCACCTGCCTTCGTGAGCACCACTTTTGACCTTTGTTCCCTTCCCTAAGCACCCTGATGATAGCTGGCGCACTTTTCTTACAGGATGCGGTCTTTCACTATTTCTATGTGATTCGCACGCCACCCCTGACCACTCAACAGAGAGGGCCTGGCCAGACCCATTTTAGTGATGGAGAAAGCTGAACATCATGAAGGTGTGAACTGGTATAAGGTTGTATAACCACAGAGTGCAGGGACAAAGGCCGGGCACCGAGTATTCCAACTCTTACACGTGATGTGCTGCCCTCTGCTACCAGGAGGAGAACTAGGAGAGGAAGGAGTAAATTCATTCCGGCACCCAGGAGGTGTTCTGCTAGTGTTCACAGCTGAGCTGGTTCCTTCTATAACCACCCCTTAAGGCACATCCCTGACCAGGACCTCCAGCTCCCACCTGCCACCTTGATCCCTTGGTTCCAGAGATGGAGGGGGAATTGGATGAAAAGCATGCTCGAGAAGTCTGACAGGGCAAGTCCACTCACCTCCCTCTGCTCCAGGCAGATTTTGCAGAGCCACACGGGATGCGGGCGGTTGTTGGAGGTCTCCACCCCACACTTGGTGCAGACATTCTGGGGACGAAATACGGGCCAGTGCACACTCAGATACACTAGGCTGCAAGCTGCTGGTGATCGGGGCAGGTGGCTGGGAAGGGCGGTAATGGAGCCCCATCGTAAAGAGCTAGAACTTTCCTTCTCTCACCTCCTGCCCATGACCAAGGCCAGTTAGAATAAATTTGCAACCTGAGTCTTAATTTCCAATAACAAGAATGGGAGTCATTCCCAAATGCTGGATAAAGAAATTCTCCGAGGCTCCCTGGGGGTTCTGCATTTTTCTCAGCATCCGTACAGTGGAGACAGTTGACATGATTTTCAAAGAGGAATAGCTATATATCCATGTTGTTTATTAATTTATTTACTCTTTCTTTTCAAGTAAACCTGAGACAACCTAGGCTATGACTACAGTTTCAACCCTTCAGTGAAGAGAAGGAAGTTATCTGAGCAGACGCCGTGACTGCGTGATGGGACGTTACACTTTTGGCTGTTTCTTGGAAGTCACGACAAGTAGAAAAACCTAACAGATCACCAAATTCTCACTCTTGGCTGCCTGCAGCAGACTAGGTTGTGTGTGTGTGTGTGTGTGTGTGTGTGTGTGTGTGTGTGTGTAATAAATCAACTTTCCTCAATATTCCATCTAAATGCTAAGTGGGACTCTAAGCAGGAGATGCCAAGTGACACTATGGATGTTTCCAGGTGCATCTCTCCCCT
Organism: Tonatia bakeri; assembly: GCA_004024845.1. NCBI lineage: Eukaryota > Metazoa > Chordata > Mammalia > Chiroptera > Phyllostomidae > Tonatia > Tonatia bakeri. The sequence goes on from PVIA01015253.1 coordinate 21,613, forward strand.
GAATTCCTGTCCTGGGAATCAGGCAGACCCAAGGACACAGCTCTGGCTCTGCCCTGGAATTGCCAAGTGCACACAGCTGAGGAGAGGGTACAGGGTAGAGGAGCACAAGGGCCCTCCCCCAGCTTCAAGAAGGAAGGCTCTCGAAGCCCAGTAGTCCTAACTCAGCTGGAAAGGGGCTTTCTAAGTCACTTGACCTATAACTCAGGGTAAGGGAATGCTGGGTTAGCCTTCCATGCACACACATGTATAGATGTGTGCCTGACGCACTCTTCAATGTGACATGGAACTTGCTAAGACACAACCTGGATGCTCCACCACAGCGCATGTCCTACCTCAGTTGAGCTCCCAAGTTCATTCTGGATGGAGCTGAGCTCTGAGGGGACAGAAGGGTCACAGGGACTGCCACAGGAGGAACCAGGACTAGGGTTACCTCAGGAGACACTATCTTACAAGGAACCACATTCTGGCAACTATCCTTCAGGATCCAAGCTCCATTCCCAAGAGCCAGGGTCCCCCAAGGCTTGAGCCCAGACCTAGCACCTCTGCATGTGAGGAGCAGGGGTTCGGGGAAGAGGAGGGTGACAGTACCTTCTTACAGTCCTCACACACCACGCAGGCAGAGCCCAGCATCCCCAGCTGCTCTCCACACAGTATGCAGCGGTTCACCCCGTCCCCAGCCACGCTCTTCCTCATGTTCTCCAGACGGTCCACCAGGCGCCTGGAAGCAGAGACAGGGCACTAAGGGCCTGAAAGGACCAGAGACCACCTGCATCTCCCACAGTAACAGGCTGGAGGTCTTAACCTTCTCGGAGTCACGAACTCTTAGGTATCTGATGAGGACTCTTGGACCCTCCCCAAGAAACAGGCACATGGAGTCTGATGCATTTTTCAGAAAATCACGGAGCCCCTCCCAGATCCCCCAAAGCCCATCTATTCTACTGACTTCCCATGAAGAATCTATCTAGTCCTTTCTATTTCACGTTACTTCTAGGAAACCGCCTCTGGGCTCCAGGTCTGTTTATCAACTTGTCTGCATGGCGTCTTCACACAGATGCTTTCACAGGCACCTTGAGCCTGTGCATCTGTCTGAACTCTCATCCGGGCTGCTCCCTGCCCCCACCCCCAGCACCCATGTCCCCATTCTCAGAAAATGGCCCCACCGGCCACTAGCTTGCTCAAGCCAGCAGCTGGGGGCTTCCTTGAGCCCCTCCTCCCCTGATACTCAATGACGCTACCTGAACCTGCTGTGCCCACCTCCCTCACATTCCTGGAATCCACCTATGTCTCTCCATCCTCACCTCAACCAAGCCACTGCCATCTACGCTGGCTGACTGCAGTACCCACTTCATGGTCAGCCTGCCAAAGTTCCTGGCCAATACAGCCTGTTCTCCCCACTGCAGCCAGGGCCCTATTCCTGAAACATGAATCTGACCATGACCCTCCCACTCCACTTGAAAAGCTATAGCTGCTGCCCATTCCATGAGGCCCTGTGACCCTACGTGGTCTGGCCCCGGGTGAAACCTCAAACCTCTTCTCCCTCTAGGTCTGGCTTCCAAGGCTGTAGTTCAGTGCTTCTCCTAGTGGCATTATCCTCTGCATCAGCATCACCTGGGAGCTTCTTAGAAATGCGATGATTGGGCCCCACCCCAGACCAGCGGAATCCGAGACTCTGAGGGTGGTGCCCAGCAATCTGTTTTCACAAGCCGTCCAGAGTTTGGATGCAAGGTCAAGGTCAAGTTACACTCGGCTTCTCCAAGTCCCAGTTCTATCTGCCGCAGCGCTTTGCACATTCTGTTCCTTGGGCCTGGAATACAGCCCTCCTTTGCCCCCACACGTTTATGTTCTCTCTCTCTCTCTCTGTCACACACACACACACAC
>PVIA01015254.1:0-23247 GCA_004024845.1 Tonatia bakeri
TCTGGATAAAGGTTTGTCGATTTTGTTTATCTTCTCAAAGACCCAGCCCCTGGATTTATTGGTCTTTGGATTGTTCTTTTAGTCTCTATGTCATTTAATTCTGCTCTGATCTTGATTATTTCCTTCCTTGTACTTGCTCTGGACTTTATTGTTGTTCCTCAGGTTTTTGTAGATGTAGGGTTAGGCTGTTTGTTTGAAATGTTTCTATTTTTTTCCTAGGTAGGCCTGTATTGCTATGAATTTCCTTCTCAGGACTGCCTTTGCTGTGTCTTGTAGGTTTTGGGTTGTTGTGTGTTCATAGTCATTTGTTTCTAGAAACTTTTTGATTTCTTGCTTGATCTCATTGTTTACCTATTCATTGTTTAATAACATGTTATTTAGTGTCCATAGATTTTATTGTTTTGAGTTTTTTCCTTGAGGTTGGTTTTAAGTTTCAAGGCATTTTGCTGCAAGAAAATGCTTGATATGGTTTCAATATTCTTGAATTTGTTGGGGCTTGATTTGTATTCTATCATGTGGTCTGTCTTTGGTAATGTTCCATGTGCATTTGACAAGAATGTATATTTTGCTTCATTGGGAAGAAAGGTTCTGTATATATCAGTTAAGCCAATTTGATCTCGAGTGTTGTTCAGTGCCATATGTCCTTGTTGATTCTTTGGAAGATCTGTCCATTGTTGACAGTGTAGTATTAAAATCCTGTACTATGAGTGCGTTATTGTATATATCTTTCTTGAAGTCCTCCACAATTTTCCTTATAAATTTGGGTGTTCCTATGTTGGGTGCATATGGTTACATGTTTATATCTGCTTGATGGATTCTAAAGTATTATAAAGTGACCTTCTTTGTCTCTTTGTATGGGTTTTGTTTTGAACTCTACTTTGTCTGAAGTATCACTACTCCAGCTTTTTTTTTTTTTCCTGTCCATTTGCTAGGAAGATTTTTTTCCCAACCCTTCATTTTCAGTTTTTTAGGTCTTTTGAACTGAGGTGGGTCTCTTGAAAGACAGCATATATGTGGGTCATGTTTTCTTCTCCATTCAGCTACACTATGTGTTGTGATTGGAGTATTTTGTTTAAAGATTTTATTTATTTATTTTAGAGAGGGAAGGGAGGGAGAAAGAGAGAGAGACAGAGAGAGAGAGACATAAATGTACAGTTGCTGGGGGCCATGGCCTGCAACCCAGGCATGTGCCCTGACTGGGAATTGAACCTGTGATGCTTTGGTTCCCAGCCCATGCTCAATCCACTGAGCTATACCAGCCAGGGGGCGTGATTGGAGTATTTAATCCATTTCCATATAATGTTACTACTGAAAGGTATGTAATCACTGTCATTTTTTTCCCTTTTGTACCTGTGTTCTTTTCTATCACTCTATACCTTCATCTTCTTAAAGCTTTCATTTTAGAGTATCTTGCAATGCTGGTTTGGTAGAGGTGTATTCTTTTACCTTCTTTTCTCTGGGAAACTCCTTATTTTGCCTTCCATTTTAAATGACAGCCTAGCTGGGTAGAGTAGTCTTGGTTGCAGGCCTTTGCTTTATCATTACTTGGAATATTTCTTGCCATTCCCTTCTGGCTTGTAGTGTTTCCATTGAGAAATCAGCTTCTAGCCTTAATGGAGCTCTCTTTCTATGTTATTAGCTGTTTCTCCCTTGCTACTGTTAAGATTCTCTCTTTGTCTTTAAAATTTGGCATTTTATCTATTGTCTTAGAGTAGGCTTCTTTGGATTCATATGATTCAGCCTGCTTGTAATTCCTCTAGTGTGTTTTTATTTCAGATACTGTATTCTTCATGTTTTCCTGGTTCTTCTTCATAGTTTTTATTTCCTTTTTGATACTGTTGTTTAGTTCCCACTCAATCCCTTGTAGTTGTCAATGAGTTCCTTGAGCATCGTTATAAACATTCTTTCGAATTCTATATCGATAGTTTGCTTGCCTCCATTTCATTTAGCTCTGTTACTGGGGAGTCTTCCATTGCTTTCGATTGCAGGTTCTTTGTCTCCCCATTTTAGGTGATGCTTTTTGTTTGTTTGCCTCAGGGTACTCTGCTATGCCAGCTGTTTTTGTGGAGTTGATTTCTGTGGTAGGAGTTGTATGGGACTGAATGGTGCAGTCTCTTTGATCTCCTTGGCTGGATGCTCTAGGGTTGCCCTTTCTTCTGTTTGTGTGGGCTTTCTAATTGTACTTGGGCTTTAGTTGTTCGTGGCTTCTTTGTTGGTGGGCTCTCCCCTTCAGTGGTTTACTGGTATTCACAACTCCCACCTTGTCTTGTATGCTATGTACAGGTGTACAACAAACAGTATTACCAGACAACCAAACCTATGTAAGCAAAAAGAAATCCCTTACTGCATCAGCAATCTCAACCACAAATGAGCTAAGATTAATAAATGTGAAGAGAGATTGTGGATATTATAAGATAGGACCAAGGGAATATGAAATGACTAAAATAGGATAAAATGTTATTGAGTGGCATGAGGGAGGAGAATTGATAAGAATAGGAATATAACCAAGGTGAAGAAAGGGTGAGAACAAAATTTAAAATGGAAATAAAACATAAAAGGACAATGGAAACAATGAGATAAGAAAAGGGAAGAGTATACTATGAGGTTTCAAGTAAAATTGAAAATGTATTCGACCAATGGGAGCAAATTGGAGAAAACCCACAGTAAGGCTGATAGCAACAACAGCTGAATGAAGTTCAATAAAGGTGTTACAGGAATAAGACTGTTGTGGAAAAGCAAAAAGTGAATATGAAATATCTACCATAAAGAGAAATTATTTTGAAGACTGGGAAAGCGCAGGTTGAGCAAGGGAAAAAAATGAAATAAAACTGCCCACTCAACTGATCAGAGGCATGGGGGCGTGAAATGCAGTAAGACGGGGAATGAGTATTCTATGGGGTAAAGTACAAACAAATAGTGAATAAACAGGAGTTCCGTTGGCAAACTGCAGCAATAACCGTGGCATTTCACTCAACTAGCCACTGTTTATAAAAGGTGGAAAAGAAGTAAGACTTTCATGAGAGGGAAAGCGACGGTGAGCTGCCTTGAGAGAGAAGAACACTTATGCAAGGTTAGAGAGAGGAGAAACAGGGGATAAGGACGTGCTGTAGTACGAGAGAAAATGAGGTTTACAAGAGCAGTAATAAAGCTCAAGGAGATCACACAACTGACTAAGGCCAGGGGAGGATGCTGTAGGGTTTGGAATAACAATAATGTGGTGAAAAATATATAATCTGAATAAAAAGAATAAAACGTAAAAGACCAAGAGTAGCGGGTTATTTGGAATAAGAGTGAAGTGAAAGAAAAATTAAGATGTAATATGAAAGGGAGGAGGAAAAAACAAAACAAACAAATGAAAAAAAATTTAACATGCAAGTTCTGATGAAGCAAGGTGAAATTTGTCTCCATTCTTGGTGTTTACCTTCTGACTTCTTTCTGGATCTGTCTGGTTTTGTCTTAACTCCAGGTCTTACTCTTGAAAAAAAAAAAAAAGAAGCCACCTGCTTCTGTTGTTAAGTTTGCACTGCGGGTTTTATAGATCTTCCTGGTTCCTGCAGGCAGTGAGGGACTGGGCTCATTTTTCCTTTCTTGTAGTTCAGCAAGTATGGGGGCTCAGACTGGGTTAAGGTAAGGCACTTCGCTTTGCACCCCTTTGATCAATTCTGAGGTGCACTGAATGGGAGCAAATTGTGCCCACACTCCTCTCTCTTTGTTGGCCAGGCTGCAGCATGAGTGAGGCCCCTGCACAGTGTACCTCAGTCCCCCTTTGGAATAAAGTCTCTTTGGGCACCACTACCACTCTGAGCCACTGCAAGGCTTTCCACACACTCCAGATACTCTGGTAAGTCCACAGTCTATCTCAGTTCGGTCATTCGCAGCCCACCTCTTCTAGCTCCAGGTGCCTCTAGGATTCTCCTCCCCCTGCCCTCTGACCTTGTCCTGTCCGGAGACGACTGTGACAGCTTGGGTGCACCACCAGCTGTGTGTGTGCCTCCATTCCTTGCTCCCCATCTCCCCCTCATCAACTTTTCATGGTTCAAATCTCTCCTGGTGTGAGACTGGGATCCCTGCCCTAGAAGGGGAGGGAGCCACTATGTGCTATCACAGACCTGGTTCTCCTCAGATGTTGTCCCTGCAGCAGCTGTGGTTCCTGGCACCATGCCCTGGGACTTTCCCAGTCTGCCAATAAAACCTCCTTACCGCCCCTTTTGAAGTGTCCTTTGCACACTTTGGCTTCCAAACTTCTTATTAGCTAAGATTCTGTTAGCTGTTCACTTTGTCCTTCAGAGGATCAGCTAAGTGCCCCAGTTGGGTGCGAGAAAGTGGGTTCAGTTCCCACCTATTTCACTGCCATCGTCTCTCTGGATTTATTTTAAAAATTATTAAAATCTGCCCTGACTGGTGTGGCTCAGTGGATTTATTGCTGGCCTGTGAACCAAAAGGTTGCTGGTTTGATTCCTGGTCAGGGCATATCTGATTACCAGTGATTTGAACTCTGCATCTGATAGGTTGGCTGTCTCCTCCTTGCTCTGCTCTTTTTTTGGAGTTTTGATCTGTTCTTTCATTTGGGCGATCATTCTTTGTTTCTGCATACCTGTTACATTGTAAGGGGTGGAGCCTTAGGTACTCACCAGGGTGGGACAACCCACTCTTCAGCATTATGGTGCTGTATGTGGGGGAGGGATCAGAGAGGGAACAATGCTGCTTACTTGGCTCTTGCCCTGCTTTCAAGAGACTGGCAGTTTCTCCTGCTGCCACAACCCCCACAGGTTTTTACAGCCAGAGGTTCTGAGTCATTATTTTGCTGGAACCCTGGGTTGCGCAATCTGTCTCACTCTTTGGTTGTTCCTCCTTTCCTCCTGGTTTATCTGCACTTGAATGTGGGACCATCAGCTTCCACCTTGCCACATGTCCTCTCCACCCAGCTGCCTGTCTGTGCCCCTCCTACCAGTGTGAATGAATGTTTCTTCTTTAACTGCTTGTTGAAAGACTTCCATACAGTTCAATTTTCTGGCAATTCTGGTTGTATTTGTTTTTTAATTGGCTGTTTCCTTCTTTTGGTTGTGCAAGGAGGGAAGCATATCTACTTACACCTCCATCTTGGCCAGAATCTCTTGGTTCCACTACCTTTTAACTGTAGAGTTTCTGCTGAGAATCCAATGATAACCTAATGGTCTTTCCTTTATGAGTTACTTTCTTTTCCCTGGTGCCTTGAGAAATTTTCATCATTAATTTTTGACAGTTTAAGTACAACGTGCCTTGAAGATCGCCTATTAAATGTTTTCTTTGTCTCTAATTCAAGGATCAAGCTTTTTAAAATGGGTTGGGAAGTTCTCTTCAACTTTTTTTTTAATAGGATCTCAATTACCTTTTTCCATACATTTTTGGTATGTCTATTATTCTTATGTTGCTCTTTCTCTTGGAGTCAGATAGTTCTTGTATAGTTGTTTCACTTTTTTTCTCTCAATTCTTTCTCTTCTTTCCTCTATGTCATTTCTAGATTTCTACCTTTAATATCACTAATTCTTTCCTACATCTGGTCAGGCTCTATTTCCTATATTCACTAGTTCATTCTTTATCTTTTTTTTTTTCAGTGTAAATCTCTTTGATAAACTCTCATTTAGTTCTTTGAATTTGTTTCTGGGTTCATTAAACTGCCTATCTGTGTTTTCTTGCATCTCACTGAGTTCTTCCAAAACTGCAATCTTGAATTCTCTGCCATTAAATCACGTATTTCCATGTCTTTGTTTGTTTTCTGGAGATTTTCTGTTTTCTTTCTGAGCTGCCTTGCTACCTTGGCTACTCATGGTATTTGATGGATTCCTTCCCTGTATAGGCATCTATGTATGAGTGGCACTTCTCAGATTAATACAAAGAAGTATTTTTTGAAAAAATACTTGTTTTTATTTTCCAGTGAGTGACCCTGAATCATAAGATTTTTAGCTCTCATGAACTTCTCTGGCATTTCAGCTCTCTGTAGGGTGGTAAAAAATGCTCTGTGTTCCATGGGGAGGTATGTGCCTTTCTTGTGATCCTGTTTCCCTGGTCCCAGGGAACCAAGCCTGCAGGGGGACACAGTGGGCAATGAGGATCCAAATGCATATGATTCCAGTGCTGTCCTTCACAGCCAGAATCCTCAGGTAGTGCAGCCACAATGTGTGGGTGTAGGGTGAACTGGGGAGCGCTTCTGTAGTGCCAGTTCATGAGTTTATAGATATGTCTCTAAGTCTGAAATGCTAATTGTCAGCATCTCTATGCTTTGTCCCTGCCCAGGTAACTGGGTTCAGCTGGTGCTACTACTGCTCATTCTTGCATGAATTCTCACTAAATCTCTTTCTTCCTGGCTGAAGAAAGTACAATCCACAACCAGATTCTTCCCATTTCCAGGCTGAGCCCCACAGTGAGCTCTGGGCTACAGGGCTTGTCTAATCTCTTCTCCCCTCTCGCCTCCCTGTTTGTTTCCACTTGTCCACCTTCAGATGTTTCAATGTGCAAATCTCTCAGAGATGTTTGTGCATTGAGCAGAAAACCCTTTGCTGAAGTATAACTGCTCAAAGTGTTAAAATTTCAAGGGGGAGAGACCAAGGGGATTTCTCATACCATCACTTTTCTGATATCACTCCAGTTGGTTGAATGTTTTCGACTAGTTATTCCAATGTTTGGGTTTCCTCTGTGATAGTTTCTGTCAAATTCATAGATACATGTGAGTGGGACATACTTTCCTATTTTATTTTTGCATACTGTACACTTTTATGTTGATATCTGGACATTTTAAGTAATATAAAGCTGTAATTCTGAAAATCAGAATCTTCTCTTCCCAACATATTTCTGAGTTTAACTTGTTAAGGACTGTAGCCACCCTTTGTTTAGTGATTTCTGATAACTATTTTTGCAAATTATGTATTCTTTTTGCACATGATCACTGCAGTTTTTGTTCCATTATCTCTGCAGTCGGGCACAGATATTAATTAAACCTTCATACCATCAAGTAGGTATAAAAATTTATAAACATAAATGTACTGTTTTACTCAGCTGGGGATGCCATAATAAAATATCATAGAGTGAGTGGTTTCAAGAGAGAAATTACTGTCTTACACTTTTGAAGTTCAAAGTTCAGAGATCAGGGTGCCAGTCTGTTTCCAACAAAGGCTCTCCTCTTGAGTTGTAGATGGCTGCCTCCTTGCCGTGTTCTCTTATAACCTCTTCTTTGTCTAAACATGAAAAAAGAGAATGAACAAGCTCTCTGATGTCCCTTCTTATAAAAGGGCTAACCCTATCCTGAGTTCTCAACTAACCCTAATTACCATCTAAGGCCCTATCACCAGATATTGAGTTGGCCAAAAAGTTCATTTGTTTTTCTTTGTAAGCCAGCTCTGGGAGCATTTAGTTGTCTTTAACTGATCTGAAACAGTTTTGTTGGACTGTATATGACAGCTGTCATCTCAGCATACATTTAAAAAATTATCAAAATGAATTAATTTATACATAACCATTTTAATATTAAAGATGGAAGAAAAATACACAGCTTTTGCAAATTACACTTTCCTATTTGAAGAAAGGTAAAAATGCAACTGAAATTCAAAAAAGGGAAAAGATTTGTGCAGTGTATGGAGAAGGTACTCCGACTGATCAAATGTGTCAAAAGTGGTTTGCAAAGTTTCATGCTGGAGATTTCTTACTAGACAATGCTCCACAGTCAGGTAGACCAGTTGAAGCAGATAGTGATCAAATCAAAACATTGAGAACAATCAGTGTTATACCAAACAGGAGATAGCTGACATACTCAAAGTATCCAAATCAATAAAGTCACTGGTAAAAATGAAAAATGTGTCTTGTATTTTATAGAAAAAAAAACTAAATAGACATTTTGGCCAACCCAATACTATCACATTAGGGCTTAAGGCTTCAGCATATGAATTTGGAAAGCAAACAAACATTTAGTCCGTAACATGACCAAACACAGCCCCCAACTATATGAAGTAAAAAAGACATGATTGAAGGTAGAAATAGTTATGCAGTAGTAGTTGAAAACTTTAATACTCCACTTTTAATAATTAACAAGACAAGACAGAATATCACTAAGAATATAGAGGATTAACACTATAAACCCACTGGGCCTAACAGACACTCTACCTGATAACAGTAGAGTACTGATTTTTTCTCAAATGTACAGAGTATGCTCTAAGATAGATTATATAATAAATCATACAGCAAGTCTTAATACATTTTAAAGGACTAAAGATATATCAAGTTTCTTTATGAATCAAAATAAAGTGAAACTAGAAATAATAGTAGGAAAACAGGACATTTCACATACATATGGAAATTAACACACCTTTAAAAATCAATGCATTACAAAAGATATCAAAAATAAGGAAAGTCCTTGAGATGAATGAAAGTGAAAATACAACATACAAAGAATTGTAAAGTGCAGTGAGCCTAGTGAATAAAACTAGAAATCAACAGAAGTGGAAAGTCCACAAACACGTAGATATTAAACATATTCATAAACAATACAAAAAATAATAAATCATAAGAAAAATTAGAAAATATCTTGTGACAAATGAAATAAGAACATGACATATCAAAATTTATAAGATGCATCAAAATAAGTGCAAAGAGGGAAGTTTATCACTGTAAACATTTACATTCAGAAAAGAAGAGAGATGTTATGGGAGCTGGAGGTGCTGGTGAGCAGGACCTGGTCTGGAAGACAAAGGAGATTAATTCTGATCAAGATGACAACCTCTAAAAAGCACCAAGACTTTGTAACAGAACCCATGGGGGAACAGCCAGTGGAGAACCTGGCTGGGATTGGTGAAATCATGGGCAAGAAGCTGGAGAAAAGGGGCTTTGACAAGGCCTGCGTGGTTCTTGGCCAGTTTCTGGTGCTAAAAAAAGATGAAGACCTCTTCTGGAAATGGCTAAAAGACACGTGGCATCAATGCAAAGCAGTTTCAGGACTGGTTTGCATGCCTTTGAGAGTAGTGTGATGCCTTCTTGTGACACTCTCTGGGGAGCCTGCAATCCCTAACCCCAGTCTTAAGTCTCCAGAGTTTGCATCTGAGTTGGGGCTCCATCCTTGTCCTCTACAAAGGAAATTATTGCTGTCTACTCACCTCTGATCCTCTGGGTCCTCCGGAGGGGGTCCTCTGGGTTTTCAGGGAAATTCTCTCATCTCACCATTTGAACTTTTTTGGAATTCTTGCTCTTACATGCATCTTCCTTCTCTTCCTGCCAGTTTCAGGTCAATAATTATCAACTTTTCTGAGTGGATTCCTGGCCCCTTCATCCCCACTTTCGCCTCTGGTTCATTTTATATTTGGCTTCTCTTTTGCCAAAGAATTGTCTATATAGTTTTTTTAATAAAATCAATGGCCTTCAAAACAACAGAAGACCTCAAATCAATACTTTAACTTTATATCATATGAAACTAGAAAAAGAACAAATTAAACCCAAAGCTGTCAGTTGATGGAAATAATTAAGAGCATATTTAAACAAAATAGAGAATAAAAACACTAAAAATGAACAAATGCAGAAATTGGTTCTTTGAAAATATTGGCAAAATTAATAAACCTTTATGTAGAGTGACAACTTAAAAGAGAGAGACAGAGAGTTCTGGCTGGGTGGCTCAGGTGGTTTGAGCACTGTCCTGTGCACCAAAAGGATGTGGGTTTGATCCTCACTCAAGGCACATACCTAGGTCGTGGGTACCCTATTAGGGCACACAGAGGAGGCAACTAATATTTCTCTCTCACATTTATGTTTTTTTTCTCTCTCTCCCTTCTCCTCTCTCTAAAATCAATAAAAGCATATCTTTGGGTGAATATTTTTAAAAATAAATAAGAGAAACAGAGAGAGAACTCAACTTACTGAAATCAGAAGTAAAATTAGCAACTTTACTATCAATTTTACAGAAACAAAAAAATATTAGAGAATACTACAATTTAGGCCAATCAAATTGATAACCTTGATAAATGGACAAACTTCTATAAATACACAAACTACAAAAACCAACTCAAGAAGAAACAGAAACTATGAATAGACTAGTAACAACAAAAATTAAATCAGTAATTAATAAAATCCAAATGAAGTCCAAAACCAGATGATTTCCCTGGTGAACTGTACCAAACATTAAAAAAAATTAACACCATTACTCCTCAAACTCTTTCCAAAAACAAATTGAAAAGAATACTTCCAATCTCGTTTAATGAGGTCAGCATTAACCTAATATCAAAGCAAAATAAGGACACTACAAGAAAAAATCTATAGGCCAATACCCATTATGAATATAAATTCACATTTCTTGAACACAATATTATCAATAATAATATGCTAAGTTCAGCAGCCTATTAAAAGGATTATATACCATAAGTGGAATTTATCTGCCTTGTGGAGGTTAAATAAAAATAAAAATATAAAAAGCAAAATTATATGGTCATATCAATTGTTGCAGGAATATGTCAGAGATAAAACTATAAATCTCTTAGAACAAAACATAAATCTTTGTAACCTTGGATTAAGGTTTCTTAACATAGCAAAAGCAAAAACAACGTAAGACAAATGAACTTCAAAAATAAAAACTGTTTGTAAGCAGACCATTAAGAAAGTAGAAAACCTACAAAATGAAACTATTTTCAAATAACATCTGATAAAGGACTTGTCTTAATCTTGTTGAGCTGCTGTAACAGAACATCATTGCTGGTGGCTTATAAACAAGACAAATTTATTTCTCTCTTCTGGAGAATAAAAAGTCCATCAAGGTACTAGTAAATTTGGTGTTATGAGGGCCCGCTTTCAGATTCAAAGATGCACATCTTTTCACTGTGTCCCCACAGAGTCAAAAAGATAAGGGAGCTCTCTGGTGCCTCTTTTATAACATCATGTCATTAAGGAAATGGAAATCAAAACCACAAGTAGTACCACTTTACAACCACTGGGATGTTTATAATCTAAATGATATATAATAACAAGTATTGGAGAGGATGTAGGGAAATGGAAACCCTTATACGTTGGTGTTGCGAATGACATGGTCACTTTGGAAAATATCTTGGCAGTTACTCAAAAAGTTAGGCATACCATGACCTATGATACAGCAATTCCACTCATATACGCAAAGAAATGAAAACATATGTCCACATAAAAGTTTTACAAAAATGTTCATACCAGTGGCCTGTGCTGGCAAGCCATACAGAACTGGGTTTTTCTAACTGTGTCTTCCCTGCGGGCTTCTGTTCAGATTCAGACGAGCGTGTGCTGGGCTCTGACTGCATTACAAAGAAGCAGAGGCATGAAGAGGAAGAACCCCACCCCTTACACTGTGCCAGCACCACACCAGAGGCTTTTTGAACCACTCCTGCCAGGTCACATATACCCCCAGTGAGTACAGTTCTGTGAGGGAAGGAAGAGCAACTCGGGGCAGAAACATTCAAAGGGGGAGACTCAAGGCAGACCAAAATTCTGGGATCCAGAGGCCTCACCCACTGCTCTACTAGAAGCTTTTCTCTCACCAGTTTTCGGAGGGCTGGGTGGGGACAGCATTTGACATTGGTTCACAACAAAGAAACTCTCAAGAGGCCTAGGACTGGCCCAAGTGGCCAGCGCTGGACAACACCAGAGCAAAATCCAACAGGCTTCACAAACAGCAACATCCAAAGGGTGACTGCAGAGCACAACATTCTGCTAAGGCTAATGCCACATATTTCTAATCTTATTCTGTTCATTTTTTCTTTTCTTCTCTTTCTCGTATTTCTTATGCTCTCTTTTCTTACTTAATTTCTCTATTTTTTTTCTTTGAAAATTCTTTGGTTTTCTTTTCCTAAGCTTTTTTTTATTGTTTAGGTAGAGTTTGTCTCCATTCCCCAATTACCCCTCTACCCCACCCTACCAACCCCTTCCTCGCACCCTCAACTTAACCCCTTTGGTTTGTCCATGGGTTCTTTACACATGTTCCCCGAGGACCCTTCACCTTTTTTCCTCCATTATCCCCCTCCCTGTACCCCTCTGGCCACTGTCAATTTGTTCTTTATTTCAATGTTTGTGGTTATATTTTGCTCTGTTGTTCTATTACTATTATTATTATTATTATTATTATTATTAAAGTACAGTTGTCTCCATTCCCCCCCACCCCACTATCTTCTAACCCACCCATCACCACTAACCATCCTTGATCCTACGCACTTTGGCTTTGTCCATGTGTACTTTATACATGTTCCTTGACAACCCTTCCCCTTTTTTTCCCCATTATCCCTTCCCCATTGCCTCTGGTTACTGTCAGTTTCTTCTTTATTTCAATGTCTTTAGTTGTATTTTGCTTGATTGTTTGTTTTGTTGATTTAGGTTACAATTATACCTGAGATCATATGGTATTTCTCTTTCACTGCCTGGCTTATGTGACTAAGCATAATACTGTCCAGATCCATCCATGCTGTTGCAAAAGGTAGGAGCTCCTTTCTTTCTGCTGCATAGTATTCCATTGAGTAAATGTACCATAGTTTTTTGATCTACTCATTTACTGTGGGCACTTAGGTTGCTTCTACTATTTGGCTATTGTAAATTGTGCTACTATGAACATTGGGGTGCACAGATTCTTATGAATTGGTGTTTCAGGATTCCATTAAAACCTTTGGAATTGCTGGATCAAAAGGCAGTTACATTTTTAGTTTTTTGAGGAAATTCCATACTGTTTTCAACAGTGGCTGCACCAGTCTGCATTCCCAATAACAGTGTACCACATTTCCCTTTTCTTTATATGCTCGCCAGCACTTGTTTGCTGCTTTGTTTGTGATAGCCATTCTCAACGGTGTGAAGTGGTATCTACTGCAGTTTTCATCTGCATCTCTCTGATGGCTGGTGATGCTTAGCATCTTTTCATATGTCTCTGGGCCCTCTGTATGTCCTCCTTGGAGAAGTGTCTGTTGAAGTCTTTTGCCCATTTTTTAATTGGGTTGTTTGTCTTCTTGGAGTGGAGTGGTGTGAGTTCTTTATATATTTTGGAGATCAAACCCTTGTTCAAGGTATCACTGGCAAATGTTTTCCCATACAGTTGGTTCTCCTTTCATTTTAACGCTGTTTTCTTTAGATGTGCAGCTTTTTATTTTGATGAGATCCCACTTGTTTATTCTTTCCTTTATGTCCCTTGCTTTAGGGGACATATCAGTAAAAATATTGCTGTGTGAAATATCTGAGATTTTTTCTCCTCTGGGACTTTTATGGTATTGTGACTTACATTTGTTTTTTATCCATCTGGAGTTTATTTTTGTGTATGGTGTAAGACCTCCCAAAGCCATTTGTTGAAGAGGCTATTTTTAATCAATTTTATGGTTCTACCCCCCGTCAAATTTTAATTGACCATATAGACATTTTTTTTTTTCCTGAATCATGGGCTTTTTTTGAGTTCTGTTTCATTGATCTGAATGTTGGTCTGTTCTTATGCCAGTACCAGACAGTTTTTTAAATTAATTTTTACAGACAGGGGAAGGAAGGGAGAAAGAGAGTAGAGAAACATCAATGTGTGGTTGCCTTTCACACACCCCCTACTGAGGACCTGGCTCACACCCAGGTATGTGCCTTGACTGGGAATCAAACCTGACCCTTTGTTTCCCAGACCGGCCCTCAGTCCACTGAACTACACCAGCCAGGGCCAGACTGTTTTGATTATAGTGGCCTTTTACTATGGATTGATATCAGGTATTGTGATGCCTCCTACTTTGTTCTTCTTTCTCAAAATTGCTGCAGCTATTCAGGTTTGTTTATGTTCCATATAAATATTTGAAATGTGTGTTCTATATCTGTGAAGTATATCATTGGTGTTTTAACAGGGATTGTGTTGAATCTATAAATTGCTTTGGGTAGTATAGACATTATATTAATTGATGATGTTAATATGATGATGTTAATTATTCCAGTCCATGAACATGGTATAAGCTTCCATTTATTTGTGTCTGTCCTAACTTGTTTTCAGTGTTGTATAGTTTTCTGAGTGCAGGTCTTCTACGTTCTTGGTAGGTTTATTCCTAGGTACTTCATTTTTCTTGGTGCTATAGCATATGGGATATTTTCCTAATTTCTGTTTCTGATGTTTCATTGTTGGTGTACAAAATGTCTTAGATTTCTAAATATTGACTTTGTATACCACTGTTTCCCAAATTCACTTCTTAGGTCCAGTAGTCTTTTGGTGGAGTCTATAGGGTTTTATAAATACACTATCATGTCATCTGCAAAAAAATGGCAGTTTTACTCCCTTGTCTCCTATTTGCATATATTTTATTTCTCTTCCTAGGCTAACTGCTGTGACTAGGACTTCCAATACTATATTGAATAAAAGTAGTGAAAGCAAACATCCTTGTCTTGTTCCTGAGCCCACTGGGAAAGCTTTTAGTTTTTGTCTGTTGAGTATATTGGCTGTAGGCTTCTATGTCTGGCCTTTATTATGTGGAGGTATGCTCCTTCTACTTCCACTTTGCTGAGTGTTTTTATCATAAATGGGTGCTGTACCTCATCAAATGCTTTTTCCGAATCTATTATCATGTAATGTTTGTCTTTCCCTTTCTTTATGTGATATATTATGTTTATTGATTTGTGAATATTGTCCCATCCTTGCATCCCTGGGATAAATCCCACTTGATCATGGTGTATGATCTTTTTAATGTATTGCTGAATGCGCTTTGCCAGTACTTTCTTGAGGATTTTAGCATCTATGTTCATTAGCAATATTGGCCTATAGTTTTCTTTCTTTGTGTTTGTCTTTGTCTGGTTTTGGGATTAAGGTGATGCTGGCCCCATAAAGAGTTTGGGAGTTTCCACGCTCTTGGATTATTTAGAACAGTCTGAGAAGGATAGGGGTTAGCTCTTCCTTAAATGTTTTGTAATTATCCTCTGAAACTACCCGGTCCAGGGCTTTTGTGTGCCTGGAGTTTTTTGATTACTGCTTCAGTTTCATGAGCTGTTATTCATCCCTTCAGGCTTTCTGCTTCTTTTTCATTCAATTTTGGAAGATTATGTGTTTCTCAAAATTTATTCATTTCACCCAGGTTTTCAAATTTCTTGGCATATAGATGTTCACAGGAATTTCTTACAATCCTTTTTATTTCTGTAGTGTCAGTTTTAATCTTTCCTCTTTTATTTCTGATTTTATTTATTTGGTTCCTCTTTTGTTTTTCTTGATGGGTCTGCTTAAAGTCTTATCAATTTGTTTATCTTTTAAAAAAACCAACTCCTGGATTTATTGATCCTTTTAACTTTCTTTTCAACTCTATGTCATTAATTCTGCTCTGTTCTTGGTTATTTCCTTCCTTTTACTCATTCTGGGCTGTCTTTGTTGTTGTCCCTCCAGTTCATGTAGATGTGGTGTTAGGATGTTTATTTGAAATGATTCTATCTTTTCTAGGTAGGCCTGTATCACTATGAACTTCCTTTTCAGGACTGCCTTCACTGTGTTCCATAAGTTTTGAACTGTTGTGAGTTCATTTTCATTTGTTTCCAGAAGCTTTTTGATTTCTCCTATGATCTTATTATTAAACCATTTATTGTATTTTTTAAAGATTTTATTTATTTATTTTTAGAGATGGGAAGGGAGGGAGAGAGAGAAACATCAATGTGTGGTTGCCTCTTGCGTGGCCCCCACTGAGGACCTGGCCAGCAATACAGGTATGTGCCCTGACTGGGAATGGAACCTGCGACCCTTTGGTTCACAGTCCGCGCTCAATCCACTGAGCTACACCAGACAGGGCACATTCATTGTTTAATAACATGCTATTCAATATCCATGAATTTGAGTGTTTTTTAGTTTTTTTCCTTAAGGTTGGTTTCTAGTTTCAGTCCCTTGTGCTCAGAGAAAATGCTTGTATAATTTCACTTTCCTTGAATTTTTTGAGGCTTGTTTTGTGTCCTATCATGTGGTCTATCTTTGAAAATGTTCTATGTACATTTGAAAAGAATGTGTATTTTGCTTCTTGGGGATGAAAGTTTCTATATGTATCAATTAAGTGCATTTGATGCAGTGCATTGTTAAATGCCACAACTTGTTGATATTTTGTTTGGCAGATCTATCCATTGGTGACAGTAGGGTGTTAATATCCCCTATTACAAGTGTGTTGCTGTCTATATATTTCCTGAAGTCCCCCAAATTTTCCTTATATATTTGGGTGCTGCTCTGTTGGGTGCATACATGTTTACAATGTTTATGTCTTCATCTTTTCTTATCTCTTCTTTTTAAATCAGTCCATTTAGCATATCTTGCTAATGTTGTTGTGTTTCATGTTTTCCTGCTTCCCTTAAGCTATCTTCATATTTTTTGAGTCTTTTTTCATGCAGCTACTCTAGCTGGGTGTTTCCTTCTACTTTGTCTTCCAGCTCACTAATTCATTCCTCTGCTTAATCTAGCCTGCTTGTAATTTCTTCTGGCATGTTTTTTATTTCAGAAATTTTATTCTTTATTTCTTCCTGGTTATTGTTTATAGTTTCTACTTCCTTTTTCATACCATTGTAGTTCTCACTCAGTTCCTTGTAGTTGTTCCTAATGCAACTTGTAGGGAAAGTTGCATTAGGTACTGGAAGTTTACACTCAGAAAGTCTCTCCTTTATATCCACTTGTCAGTCTAAAATCTATGCAGTACATTCCCGTTTCATACCTGGCAGCTTGGAGAATACAGCTTGCTTCAAAGCTATTTATAAGCATGAGATTTAAGCAGCATAGTGATATTCCAGATCCTAGAGATCTATGACAAAAGTATTTACATTCAGCATTTCCTTAACTACTAAAGGCACTAAAACTACTACTAAAAGCACTCAAAAATAAAAATTCTGCTGGATATTAATTGTAACCATAGTAACTAAGTTAGTATAGGCATATATTTTTAAACCCAAAGGGATAGAGCGTCTTTGCTCCTATATGCTATATACCTTAAGTAAATTTCAGTCTCCACTCCATTTATATACTGTAATGATCTTACATCATTTCCTTTTTTGTTTCCTCTTCCCTACTCCATACATTTTATAAAATACTAATAGCTACCATTAAGACTGGTAGGCATTTAATATGGGTTATGATAACTTCATGTAACAGTTCTATGACAAAGGAAGAATTATCTCCCTTTAACATCTAAGAAAACTGACTTCTGAAAGGCTTGTAATTGGTCCATGACAACTCTAGACATTTAGGTAAAAAAAAAACAGGATTAATAATTCATGCTGCATAAAAAATGGTGCCCTGCAAATGTTAATGGATGACGATGCATAAATTTCTACATATATAGTCAACTAATTTTTGACACAGGCACCAGGAATACACAATGGTGAAAGGAGAGTCTTTTCAATAAACGGAGTTAGGAAAACTGGATATCCACACACAAAAGAATAAAATTAGACACTATTATAGATGAAAAATAATGCAAACTACATTGAAGACTTAAAGATCTGAAACCATAAAATTCCTATAAGAACACACAGGAAAAATATTCCCTGACACTGGTCTTCACAATGATTTGTTTGCTTTTGACACCAAAAACACACATCAAAAGCAAAAATAAACAATTAGAACTATATCAAACTAAAAAGATGCTACACAACAAAGGAATCAGTCAACAAAATGAAAAGGCAACATATGAAGTGGAAGAAAATACTGGAAAGTTATATGTCTGATGAGGGTTTAATATCCAAAATATATAAGAAATACAACTCAATACTCAAAAAATCCTAATTTAAAATGGGCACAGGATTTGCATAGCCATTTTATGAAAGAAGAATACAAATGGCCAACAGGTATGTAAATAGATGTTCAACATCATTAATTATCAGGAAAATTTGAATCAAAACCACAAAGAAGTCAGAGTAATTACTTCACATGTTAGAGTGGTTACTAAAAAAATGTCAAAAGATAACAAGCATTGAAGAGGATGTGAAAAAAGTAAACCTTTGTACACTCTTGGTAAAAAAAAGTAAATTTTTACATCCATTATGAAAAACAGTATAAAGAATCCTCAGAAAGTTAAAAACAGAACTGCCATATGACCTAGCAATCCTATTTCTGAGTATACATCCAAAGGAAATGAAACAACTTTAGTGTCTTTAGAGAGATGGATTAAGAAAATTGTGTGTGTGTATACACACAATGTGGAATATTATTCAGCCTTTAAAAGGAGGAAATCCTGCCATTTTCAACAACATGAATGAACCTGGAGGACATTAAGCTAATTGAAATAAACCAGACATAGAAAGACAGATACCACTTAATCTCACTTACATGTGGACCCTTCAAAAGGAGAACTTGAACTACCAGTAACAGAAATAGAGAATAGTAGTTACCAACAGGGTGGAGGTGGATGAAGGGGAGAGACTGATCAAAGGGTATAAACTTTTAGATGTAAGATGAGTAAGTTCTGATCACATAATGTATATCATGGTAACTACAGTTAATAATAATGTATCGTATACTTGTAACTTGCTAAAAGAGTAGATTTCCAGTGTTCTCAGCACACACACACACACGATAGTAATTATGTGACATAACAGACATGTTAGTTTGCTTGGTAATCATTTCACAATGTATAAATAAATCAAAACATCAGGATGTACACCTTAATTATATATCCAATTTTGTCAATCATACCTCATGAAAGTCGGGTAAATGATGGGGAAAAGACATGTTATATAAGTAGACTATAATATATTCAGTGTAAAATCATAATCACTCTAGAAATTCTGAAAACTGGAAGACAGTCATCAAATTGTTAACAGGATTGCACCCGGAAGTTGATTACATGTGAGCTACGTCCTAAAGAGAGTGGTGAATGTGAATGGCAACATAAGTAGCACCTCTGAGTAGTAATAACTGACAAAAACAAACGTCATTTAAGTATTTTTATTATAAAATATTTTAAATATACAAAAGGTACAGAGATTAAGAACCTATTTATAAACCCATGACCAGCTTTGTCAAATTATAAGAATTGACCATACTTATCTCTGTTTTGAAGAAATAAATGATTATTTGCATCCTTTGATTAATCTCATTATTCATCCTCCCCAGGTTACCACTGTTCTGAATTTGATGACTATTTTCATGAATGTTATTGTACTATTTCTATGATATTTAGCAATAGAAAAAAGTATTGATTTGCATGTTTTCAAACATTATATTGGTAAGTGGTACCATGTCATACAAAACTTTCTAATTCAATTTCATCATTTTTGAGAGTTGTTCATGTTGATAGAAGTATAAATAGTTCATTCATTTTAACAACATTCATCTTAATGGTTATTTTGATTGCTTTCAACTTTCAATCTCACAAACAATTCTGAAGTAGATCTTCAAGTACATGTCCCCGAAATCATGAGAAGACTGTAGTAGGCATGTCCAATCTCTGGGTGTCTTTGCACCACACTGGAAGAAGAGTTTTCCAGGCAACACATTAAATACATTGTGACACATAGTCACAGAAAATCTCATAATGTTTTAAGTAAATTTACAATTTTGTGTTGGGATGCATTCACAGCCACACTGGGCTGCATGCAGTCCATGGGCTGCAGTTTGGACACCCCTGCTAGAAGTTTAAGTGTGGATGATATGTCAAAGAGTATCAACATCCTCAACTTTAAAGATATTGCCTAATTATCCTAAACACAACTATTTCCAAATAGCACTGTATGAACATTCCTATTGTTGTACATCTTTTTAATCATTGGCAAAGTAATGGTTTTGCCAATGTGATGATCTTGAAATAGTTCATTGTGGTTTTATTTACATTTCCCTAACTACTAGTGACAAATAGTGAATTAGTCTAATATCCCCAAATCCATTTTCTTTACTAATATGATTAATTTTTATTATATGCAAAATTTCTACAGATAGCTCATACTCAAAAATTTTCTTGCCATTCTTAAGAATTCATACTTCATAGATGAATTTCAGAACAAACTTGTGAAAATAAAGGGCAAAAGGGCCCATTCAGAAATTATGGTTTGAAATGCAGTAAATTGTGAATCAGGAATAACTAGTAACTTTGTTATCTTGAGTTTCTTCAGTCTAGACCATATAATACTCCTGAGTTTACTTCACTATTCTTCAGTTAAGCATGAATGTGAAAATTTATGCTTAAATTTAAGTATAACACTCTCAGCCTCTGGAATTTAACTCCATGAGAACACTGTCTTTGTATTGATCATCGTCTCCTCATGCCTGAAACAGTGACAGTGCCTGGCATATAGCTGCTACTTGATATTCACTGAATGAAAATATACACCTATCATATATATATAATTATAGAATATATATATACACACAATGTATATATTCAGTATATATGCTGTAGTCATACATATATGTACACAAACACACACACACACATACAATCTGTAGCTATCTTCCCTAAATTCCCTTTTGATTTCAATTTTACGATCACTAGATAAAAACATTTATAAACATTGTATTCTCTACAGCATGGAGAAGTTTAGATGTTTTGAAATTACCTAGATGCAATTATACAACTAGCTGGGCCTGGGCCTAGTGCCTCTTTGTGGTACAATATAAATTTCTAGGTTTATGGGTTTTGTTTTTCTGTTGTTTTTTGGAGTTAATTGTGATACTCTATTCTTTTATCTAAATGTAAGCTTTGTATTTTCAGTAAATTCTCATATTTTAATTGGTTTATTTAATTCATTCTCTGTAGAGACCTAAAACTGGCTATAAGTGTTACACTTTTATTATCCATGTCTATATTGATTTCTCACCTAGAGTACAAACATTGCACTTATGTTCTAAAATTTTTAGTTTTCCCAATTCTGACCTGTTGCTTCCCAGGGATGTTTGACTACTTTGTCCACCAAGGAATCTTGTTTTAGCTACGAAGGGTGGTGAGTTAACATATGTTGAGTGTGTAGAAGAATGTGCTATACTTAATACACTACATGAAGTACTTTATAATCAAAATTTTTACTTAGTATGTATCAATTTACAACATACATTATTTCATTTAATATTTTCTAAAATACAGTATCCTTGCCCTGGATGGGTATCTCAGTTGGTTAGAGCATCATCCTGTACACCAAATGGTTGTGGGTTCGATTCCCAGTCAGGGCACATATGCACTTTGTGGGTTTGATTCCCTGTTCAGGTATGTACAGGAGGCAACCAATGTTTCTCTCTTACATTAATGTTTCTCTCTCTCTTTCCTCCCCTTTCCTGCCTCTCTAAAATCAATAAACAAAAAACATATCCTTAGGTGTGGATTAAAAATATAAGATAATGTATCTTATATTTAAAATAGGGATACATTATCCTTATTTTAAGAATTAAAGAAAACCCTGAGGTTTAGATAAATTAAGAAAATTACTCAAAGTCACACAATCCCAAAGCAGTGGTAGAGTATAATTTTCTAGAATATAAGGTTTTCATCCCAGGAAGTGCTTAGTGCCCAGAGAGGGAAAATAAATAAAATAAGGCTAAGAGGTATAAAAGAACCAGATAATAAAGCAACTCATAGACAATTTTACAGACTGAGGATGTTAGCTTAAGAACAACAGCAAGTCAAAAAGTTTTAACTGGAAGCAGTGATGTATGTATTCTTACACTTTAAAAAGATCATTTTGGGTACAAGGTGAAAAATGTTTAAGGAAACCAAAAGTTGATAAAGGAGGTACTGTTAGAAAATCTGTAGCAGTGATCCAGGTGAGATGGATCATAGACTAGAGTGATATTAAAGATGGAGAAAGAGTATACATCCAAGAAATATTTATAAAAGTGTCTATAGGGCTTGGTGATTGACTGAATTAGGTGATGAGAGTGACACCCCAAGATGGATTCTCTGGTGATGAGCAAGGTGTGCATGCTGCCTGAAGGTTTTCTTGCATTCTTTACATTCATAGGGTCTCTCTCCAGTATGAATTCTCTGATGTTGGGCAAGGGATCCACAGTAACTAAAAGCCTTTCCACAAACATTACATTCATAAGGTTTCTCTCCAGTATGAACTCTCTGATGTTGGGTAAGAGATGAGTCATTGCTAAAAGCCTTCCCACATTTAATACACTCATAGGGTTTCTCTCCAGTATGAACTCTTTGATGTTGTGCGAGGTAGGCAATCTGGCTGAAGGCTTTCCTACACTCCTGACATTTATAAGGTTTTTCCCCGGTATGAATTCTCTGATGTTGAGCAAGGTGTGAATTCTGGCTGAAGGCCTTCCCACATTCTTTACATTCATAGGGTCTCTCTCCAGTATGTATCCTCTGATGTACAGTTAGATATGCACGAAGGCTAAATGCTTTCCCACACACATTACATTCATAAGGTTTCTCACCAGTATGAACTCTCTGGTGTTGAGCAATTGATGATCTATTACTAAATGCTTTCCCACATTCAACACATTCATAGGGTTTCTCTCCAGTATGAACTCTCTGATGTTGAGCAAGATAGGCAAACTGGCTGAAGGCTTTTCTACACACCTTACATTCATAAGGTTTTTCTCCAGTATGAACTCTAAGATGTTGAACTAGGTGTGCATTCTGACTAAATGCTTTCCTACATTCCTTACATTCATAGGGTTTCTCTCCAGTATGAATCCTCTGATGTTGAACAAGATTTGATCTCTGGCTGAAGGCTTTTCCACATTCTACACATTTATAGGGTTTCTCTCCAGTATGAATTCTTTGATGAAGAATAAGGGATGAGCTCTGGCTGAAAACTTTTTCACAGTCATTACATTTCAAAAGTTTCTTCTCTGTATAGATATTCTTGGGCTTAATAGCCATTAAATTTTTTTTAAACCTTTTATTATGTATATCATGTTTATATATTTTTTCCTCTTTTGCAACAATCTGTTCTGTATGAAGTAGTGTGTTCACATGGAAATTTTGCCAAGATTTCTTATATTCTTGTCCTCTCTCATTAATAAGGGCTTCTTCATGAATGATTGTCTCTTCTTTAAAATATGCATTCTGATTCACTGTTTCCCTCTCAAAATGGCCCTCACATTTCCATTCCCCTCTCAAATTGGAGAACTCAAGGCCACAGCTTGTAAGTTTTTCTATTATCTTCTGAGATGACTGTGCTTCATAAATGTCCTGTTTTGGGGTTAATTCTTCACTCTCATACACAGACTCCCAGCCTGAAAAATAATAAGAAAAAATGTCTCCTCTATTATGTACCAGGTGGTACATTTATGAAAGTACATAAAGTGAAGTGAGTTTAATAGCAAATGAAACCAACAAGAATACTGGCTTTCATAGTTCTGAAGTGTGTAAGAAAAAAAAAAAA
>PVIA01015255.1:0-21080 GCA_004024845.1 Tonatia bakeri
TAAATCTTCCCACTCTGATTATGGAGTCAGTACAGTTCTAATTAAGACCAGGTTTCCATTTTTAAAAAACATGACAATAAAAACATTCATAAGTAAATGCAAAAGGCCTTGAAAAGCAAGACAAAGCTAAACACAGTGAACAAACATGTTCTACCAGATAGTAAAACCTATTATAGAGCTGCAGTAATTTAGATGGTGTGATACTGGTGCACCAAAACTCCAATCAATCGGAAATAGCAGACACCCCAGAAACAGGCAGGTGACATGATAGATAACACTCCATCTACGAAAACAGTGGCAGGGTGTGTCAGTTAGAGAAGATCAGGCAGAATAAAGGTTCTAAATCACAATTAATATTTTAACTATTAAATATTTCAAAACTTCCATTTATTTGGTATTCTTTTATTTATTTCATCAGTATTTTCACTTTCATTCTACAAGTCTTTCACTTATTTATAAAGTTTATTCCAAAGATACTTTTCTTTTTGATGGTATTATGAAGGGGTTGTTTTCTTAAATTTCTTATCAGATAGTTAACAATCAGCATATAAAAATATGACTGATTTTGTTAAATCTTCACTGGAGGACGTTAAGGAAACTAACCATATGGGAAAAAATGTTTGCCAATGATACCTTGGACAAGCATTTGATTTCCCACATTTATAAAGAACTCACACGACTCTGCACCATGAAGACATACAATCCAATGTAAAAATGGGTAAAGGACCTGAACAGACACTTCTCTAAGGAGGACATACAGAGGGCCCAGGCACATATGAAATGATCCTCAACATCAATAGCCGTCAGAGAGGTGCAAATTAAAATCATAAAGAGATACCACCTCACACTGGTAAGAATGGCCATCATAAACAAATCAACAAACTGCTGGTGAGGATTTGGAGAAAAGGGAACCGTAGCGCACTGTTGGTGGGAATGGAGACTGGTGCAGCCACTGTGGAAAACAGTATGCAATTTCCTTAAAAAACTAAAACGGGAACTGCCCTTTGACCCAGTAATTACACTGATGGGATTATGCCCTAAGAACACTGAAACACCAATTAAAAAGAACCTAGACACCTCAATGTTCATAGCAGCATAATTTACAATAGCTGAGTATTGGAATCAGCCTAAGGGCCCATCAGTAAATGAGTGGATCGAGAAAACTGTGACATATTTCCACAATGCAATACTACACAGCAGAAAGAAACAAGGAACTCCTACCCATCGTGACAGCATGGAGGGAAGTGGAGAGTGTTATGCTAAGTGAAATAAGCCAGGCAGTGAAAGACAAATACCATATGATCTCACCTATAAGTGGAACCTAATCAACAAAACAAACAAGTGAGCAAACTAAAAACAGAGACATGGAAATAAAGAACTAACTGCCTTCACCCATGTGGCTCAGTGCATGGAGTGCGGGCCTGCGAACCAAAGGGTCACTGGTTCGATTCCCAGTCAGGGCACATGCCTGGGTTGTGGGCCAAGTCCCCAGTTGGAGGCGTGTGAGAGGGAACCACAGATTGATGTTTCTCCTCCTCTCTTTCTTCCTCCCTTCCCCCTCTCTAAAAATAAATGAATAAAATCTTAAAAAAAAAAAAAGAAAGAACAAATTGATAGTGACCAGAGGGGTAATAATGGGGGAAACAAAGGGAAGGATCCAGTCAAGAAACATGTACAGAGGACCCATGGACAAAGACAACAGGATGTGGGGCAAGAGCTGAATGTGGGAGGTGAGGGTTGGGTAGAGCAGGGGAGAGTTATGGGGGAAAATAAGGACAAGAATAATTGAGCAACGATTTTAAAAATCTCTGTATACATATCCAAGTTTCAAGACGAGGAGATGCCAGCAGCACTGGATACTGCAGAGATCTCAGATGACAAACTAAGGAGAATCCAAGGAGGGACTCGCTGTGAATGGCATGAGAGTTGATGAAAATGTTTTAACTGAATTATGGTAATTGCTGCGCATTTCAGTCAATTCACTAAAAATCATTGAGTTCTACACTTGAAAGGAGTGAGTTTTATATATTTTATGATATGTGAATTATACCTCAAAAGAGGTGTTTATTGTCTTTTTAACTTCAACAATTTTGTAAATTCTGTAGCACTTTGATACCGCTATGGAAAAGAATGACTCTGTCCTCATACCTTCCATCAGACACAAAGTGAATGCAGGTAGAGTGATGACCTTCAAATGGAGAAGCAAAATGTTTTAAAGCCTTTAGAATATGATATAGGAGAACAACTTCATGACCTCAGGTTAGGAAAAGCATAAACTATCCAGCAAGCACCAACCTCATAACTGTGTTTCTTCAAATAAGAAGAGGAAACTGAGCAAAGGCGAAAAACAAACCATCCCAGGGGAAGGAAAATAAATGTGATAGGATTTCCAGTTTTCACAGAACGGGAGTGAAACAAGATCTCTCTGGTTGCCTCAACAGAAGCAAAAGCTGGTCCTCATCCATAACAACAGATACGCAAGAGAGACCACAACTGCAGCTAGGTAACACAGACATTGTGCCTTTGTAGAATATCGTCATCCGTAGTCCAAATTTATCAGGTGGCTATCACTTGCCAAACTCTTCAGCGGTGACTTAGGGCAAAATGAGTAAGATGGGTCTCAAAATCTACCAAAGGAAAGAGACATCCCCCAAATAACTAAATCACAAAAAATTCTGAAATTATCCTAACAGAAGTAACAAACAGCAACCTCGGAAAAGTAAGACTGAAAGAAGGCCCACTTCTCTAAGTGGGTGGCAGTGATGGGGTAAAAAGGACAGAGAAAACAATCTGATAAGTGTCAGAGGAGAGAAGCAGACTGTTGCTGGTCTAGAGGCATGACTGAAGGAAAAGGTGGGAGGAAGTGAAAGGAGCTAAGAAGGAAAGATAAGAACTAACAAAGGGGCAGGACTCACTCAGTTTGCACTTCAGTTTTGTAAGCAACAGTGAATGCTCTATGCAGAGGTTTGAAATGCCTCTGTGAATACACACAGGACGTATCCTCAGAGTAAGGCATACTTACAGGACCTTGTCTGCTAAGCAACTCTAGGTACCTTAGAGTCTCAAGTCCATGTTTAAACTCCCCCTGACCTCTCCAGGCAGAGCTCTGCTCCACCCCACACAGTGACGCCAACTTTGAAATACTGTCATTAGCCTTCATCACATCACATCACGTCACATCACATCACATTCAATGAACTTCTTATGTTTATGACTCTTCCTCCTACTAGACTGTGAGCTCCTTCTGACAAGGATAGTATATCACTTTATGCTAGCATTTATTGCAGACCCCAGCACAGAGGAGCTGCTCAAGAATACTTGCTGAATGAATGACCAGAACGGTACTAAGAAAGGCTGGCTACAACAGGCAGCACAGAGCAGACGGAGGACAAACCAAACAGAGTGAAACCATTTAGGAAACTGCGACACAATTCCAGGTCAGAAATAATGAGGAGCTGACCACAGGCAATGACTGGAAAACAAGAAAAATGATTCTAAGACGTATGGATGACGCTGAAGGGAAACAGACAGTGATTACAAGAGTCAAAGCCCTTGTCCCTGAAAAATCACTTATTCAAATATTCATTTGGGAATTTGCTTGGTGCAATATACTACACGAGGCATTAGGAATGCACTAATAAGCAAAACATAAAATTTCTACCCTCATTGTCTTAGACATAGGGAAAAATCAGAGAGAGATATATCAAATCTTGGGAAAAATGAGCCTTGGTCTGGAAGGCAACTGGAGATGTGTGCCTAAAGTTCTAGAATAAAGTCAAGGCCAGGGAATATTTTAGGACCACCTACAGTTTTGTGGGTTTCTGAGGTCAATAAGGAAATGTGTAGGGTGAGCTGGGATACCAAGACCGAACCTCGAGTAAATATCTATATTGATGGGGACAAATCAGGAATGAAAACAACAGAGTCAAAAAAGGTAAAAGAAAAAAAAATGAGAATAAAGTATTTTTAAAAAACTAAAGAGAAGGGTTTGAAGATGGAGGTGTGGTACACAGTGCTGATTGCTTCAGAAATACGTATTACTGAAACATATAAAATGACCTCAGCTAATACTCCCTTGGTCTTGGCAAGGTGATCTTCAGGAAAGAAGTTTCCAGAGAATGATAGGAATGAACACCAAATTACAAGGCAAGAGAAGGAAGGCAGAAAGGACAGAGAGAGGGAGAAGTAAGAGAGCAACGCTGAGGCAGAAAGGCGGGGTGGGCAAAAGAAACAGGATCTTCAGCGTTATTGGACATCAGTGGGGGAAAGATATTGACATGTAGCTGCTCCTTTGCACTTAAGCAAGAAATTATTTGACCTAATTCCTTTCATCTCTGTGGAATTTCAATTATTCACGTTTAAGGGCATTTGCAATGAAAGTGAGAAAATGATAACCGGACTCAAGAACTAATCTCTATAAACCGGCCTGTGTCACAATCCATTTTATACACGTTATATGCTACAGAACAGCATGCTGATTCATTTCTCATTTTAAAAATATACCTTTTTAATTTACCACCAGTTTATAGTAAAATTAGAGACTCTAGAATGTCCCTGCTGTTAAAGGGTAATTTGAAACAAATACATTCAGGAAGCAGTTAATTTTTTATTGTATGCATACTCTTATAAACATTTACATCTTTGTGCCCACGTGAACAGTAGTAAGACACAAGAAAAGATCCTAATACTAAAGAGCTTATACAGCCTTTGAATAAGTCCAAATGACATGATCATTAATTAAAGGAAACACTGATTTTTTAAAATCAACTAATTGGAGAAATCAACTAAGAAGAAAAAAATCGAGAAATCATTCTTCACTCTGAGGCTGTCAGATGTAAATATGTGTTCCTATGGTGGAACAAGAAACAGCAGTAAAAATATTTTAAGTCTTTTAAATGAATAGAAAAGAAAAACAAAGCATTGACTGAATTAAAAAGCAGTGGCAAAAGTAGTGGCAATAATTGTGTTTTTTAACTGATTTGTATAGAAATAAACCACAGGGATCTGCAAATTCCATGTTTTTTTTTTTTGGTTTTTTTTTTTAAGAAATCCAACATGTGACACTAAGTCCAAAGTCACAGAAATCAAGCAAACCACCTCTAGGCCACATGTATTAAAAGCTGTTTTCCCTCCTGGAATTTTACTCCCGGTTTGAGGTGGAATCAGAAGGAAAACAAAATTTTGTGAAGAGTCACCTTAACTGTAAAAGGCAGTGTTCTCACAACCACTTCTTCTACTAGCCAGCAGGTGGTGACCTGCACAAAGGCAGCCCTTCCAATACATGGACATTATACCCAAGAAGAAGTTAGGCTTATTCTTGGCCAGGGACGACTAAAGAGAAAATAGGAGTATTTTCTAACAGCAAAAAGACAGAATGAGTTATGTTATTCTCCCTATGGATGTAACCATAAGGCCATGCTTACATATTTTCCAATGTTCAAACAAAAAGCTGCTTATTTCTGCATACAGTGTCACGACTAACACACATTTCAGCTTCAACCAATCTTTATTAATTCACATGAAGTGTATTTAAGTATTCCTGTTATTTCTATATTTTCTGGTAAAATGAAGTAACTTTAAATGCTTAAGAAGATCCTTTTGGAATGCTGAACCATTCTATTATATTATTTGTTAATGTTTACTTATAAAAAGTTAAACATACCGTTACTCTCCTGCCTACATTGTTTTAAACGACAATCAACGTTCTAGAAGAAGGCAAAGTAAAACTAACAGGTAAAAAGAGATAAAGAAACTCAGGCCCTGCAAAAACTAAAAGCGATGCCCTTAAAATCAGGAATAAGACAAGGGTGTCCGCTTTCATCTCCCTTAGGCAACATAGTACTGGAAGTCCTAGCCACAGTGATCAGACAGGAAGAAGACATAAAAGGCATCCTAATTGGAAAGGAGGAAGTAGAACTGTCACTATTCACAGATGACATGGTAGCGTGCACAGAAAACCCTAAAGACTTCATCTAAAAAACTACTATATTTAATACATGAATTTGGCAAAGTAGCAGGATACAAAGTTAATATTCAGAATTCAGTGGCACTGTTATATACCAGTAATAAACTATCAGAAATGGGATGGCATACAATCCCATTTACTATTGCACCAGAAGCATAAGGTACCTGGGATTAAATTTATTTGAGGAGGTAAAGGACCTGTACACAGACAATTATAGGACATTAAAGAAAGAAAATGAGGAACATATGAATAAGTGGGAGCATATACCATGTTCACTGATGGGAGGAATTAACATCATTAAAATGTCCATACTATCCAAAGCAATCTATAGATTCAATGCAATTCCCATTAAAATACCAATGACATATTTCATAGATCTAGAACAAATATTTCAAAAATTTATATTGAACCAAAAAAAGATCCTGAATAGCCTCAGTGATCTTGAGAAAGAAGAACAGAGTTTGAGGTATCACAATACCTGATATCAAACTTTACTACAAGGCCACTGTAATCAAAACAGCCTGGTACTGGCATTAACACAGACACACAGATCAATGGAAAAGAACACAGAGTCCAGAAATTAACCCATGTCTTCATGGTCAGTTAATATTTGTTTTGACAAAGCAGGTAAGAGCATACAATGAAGTAAAGACAGTCAGTTGAATAAATGGTGTTGGGAAAATTGGACAGGTACATACAAAAACATGAAACTAGACCAACAACTTACACCATGCACAAGGACAAACCCTAAATGTCTAAGAGTTAAATATAAGTCGTGAACCAAACAATTCCTAGAAGAAAACATAGGCAGTAAACTCTCAGCTACCTCTTGTAGCAATTTCTTTGCTGATATTGCTCCTAGGGAAAGGGAAATACAGGACAAAATAAACAAGTGGGACTGCATCGACTTAAAAAGCTTCTGCACCCCTAAAGAAACCATCAACACAGTGAAAAGGGAATCCAGTGTATGGGAGAACATATTTGCTAATGAAACATCTGATAAGGGGTTAATCTCCAAGATTTATAAAGAATTTATACAATCTGACACCAGGAAGAAAAACAATCCAATTAAAATAGGGACAGAGGACTTGAACAGACACTTCTTCAAAGAGACCAATGAACACATGAAAAAATGCATAATATCACTAATCATCAGAGAGATGCCAGTGAAAACCAAAATGAGCTCACACCTCATATTTGCCTGAACGGCTACCGTCAATAAACCAATTAACAACAAGTGTTGGTGAGGATATGGAGACAAGGGAACCCAGGTGCACTGTTGGTGGGTATGCAGACTGCTGCAGCCACTGTGGAAAACAGTATGGAGTTTCCTCAAAAATTAAAAATGGAATTGTTTTTTGACCCAGCGATCTCACTTTTGGGAATATATCCTAACAATCCTGAGACACAATTCAGAAAGAATATGTGCACTCCTATGTTCATAGCAGTGCTATTTACAATCACCAAGGTTCACAAACAGCCCAAGTGCCCATCAGTAGATGAGGGGATAAAAAAAAACTGTGGTAAATTTACACAATGAAATTCTACGTGGCTGAAAAAAAGAAGGAACTTGTACCCTTTGTGACAGCACAGATGGACCTGGAGTATATTACGCTAAGTGAAATAAGCCAGTCAGAGAGAGACAAATACATGGCACCTCACTAATGTGTGGAATATAATTAACAAAATAAACTGACAGACCAAGTAAAACCAGAGGCATGCACAAATGAAACAACCAATAGATATCAGAGGGGCCAGGGTGGGTGGGGAACTGGAAGAGATTAGCCAAAGAATGACACAGACATTGGCCCACAGTGTCCGAGGTGTTATGGATGAGACACGAGACAAACTCACAGGGACTACTGAGTCCTGTGGAGGAAAAGGGACTGCACGGCTACTCTCTCAAGGGGAGAGCGCCCCAACCCTTGCTTGCCTTGACAGGCTTTTATTGGGTTTGTTTTGCACAAGAATAGAGGTAAAGCTCATTAATCATCACCAGGCAGTAAGAATCAAATGTACAAAGAACTCTGAGGGCCTATTTTGAGTCAGGGTCAGATAGCTAAAGAGCCCTAAAACTTTGAGGAACAAATTCACTTCTTGCTTGGACCCTTATCATTTAATTGAGAGCATTCTAAACAAAGCAGGTTTGACAGGATTTTACACATTCTTTCTTAGGTCTGATCACCCTAGGGAACCTGCCCTTTCCAGCACAGGGCAACACCCACCACCAGCACTGTTTCAAGCTTAAGGCATTGTTTCAGGCTTAAGTCAGGCAGGGAAGTAAGGCAGTCGAGAGATTAGGAGACTTCTTGCAGACAGAATGAGGACTCAGGCTATGTCAAAGCCCAGGGGTGAGGGTCTATCACCCCCTCTTGCTATAGCCCCGCAAGTCCTTCCCTGGGGCCTCCACATGATCATGCCTGTCTTAGGTCATTCCCCACCTGGGGATCTTACCCATCATTGGCTAACCGATCAAGCATTGGGGGCTAGGCAGGGTGAAGTAAAAGGAGCAGAAGTGGCACTCCTGCCAGGGAGATAAGCTTTGTCTCCTTAGTGGTTTATGGTCTGAAGGTCGCTCACTCAGCCTTAGTCATGGGGGGTTACAGTTTCTGAAACCAGGCAGGGCGGTTCCCAACAAAAGAACATATGTGCATATATGCAAATCCCATGGGCACAGACCACAGTGTGGTAAAGGCTGGTTAGGGGGTGGGGATTGGGAGTGGGGGTGAGCAGGGGCGGGGGACTGGTGGAGGGGGGAAATGGGGTCATCGGTAATAGTGTCAACAATAAAAATAAAATAAAATAAAAAATTAAATCCAAAAAAAAGAAAGATAACCTCAGGCCCTGGAGCATCTCAGCTAACAACAATTTCTAACTAATAACACAGAAAAATCTTCCTTTGAATCCCTTCACAGTAAACTTTTTATCACTACATTAATAATGATAGCATGTCTCATTTGTTGAATGATTGGTATGTCTCTACTCAGTCGTCAGCTCAATGTCCCATTCAGTGGGGTTAAACACGATAGGGTAAAGACATCTATTCAATAAATGGTGTTGGAAAAATTGGACAAATACATGCAAAAGAAAAGGAAATTAGACCATCTTCTTACACCATATACAGGAATATACTCAGAATGGATTATAGCCTTAAATATAAGACTGGAAACAACAAAACTCCTAGAGGACGAGATAGACAATAAAATCTCTGACATTTCTCTTAGCAATATTTTTTTCTGATATATCTCCTCAGACAAGGGAAACAACAAAATAAAAAATAAATGAATGGCACTAGAGCACACAAGTTTTTGCACAGCACACAAAACCATCAACCAAACAAAAAAACAACAACAGCCTACTAAATGGGAGAAGATATCCGCCAATAACACATCCAGTAAGCAATAATGTCTAAAGCATATGAGGAACTCAGAGAACTCAACACCAAAACCCCAAACAATCCAATTTAAAAATGGGTAGAGGACCTGAATAGACATTTCTCCAAAGAGGACATACAGAGGGCAAGCAGACATGAAAAGATGCTCAACTTCATTAATCATCAGAGAAATGCAAATTAAAACTACAATAAGAGATCAAGTCCTACCTGTCCCAGTGGCTCTCACCGATAAATTCAGAAACCTGTGTGGACAAGGATGTGGAGGAAAAGAAACCCGAGTGCACTGTTGTGGATGCGGACTGCTGTTGCCACTACAGAAAACAGCATGGAAGTTGCTCAAAAAACTGAGCATGTAACTGCCTTATGACTCAGCGGTTCCACTTTTGGGTATTTATCCCAAGAAGCTTAACACACTAATCTGAAAAGACATATGGAACCCTCTGTTTATGCATCGTTATTTACAGTAGCCAAGATATGGAAGCAACCCAAGTGCCCATCGACAAGCAGATGGATAAAAAAGCGGTGGTAGTTGTGTGCAATGGGATGTAACTTGGTCAAAAAAAAGAAAGGAAATTTTTTTGGAACAGCATGGATGGATGTAGAGGGCATTATGAGAAGTGAAATAAGTCAGAGAAAGACAAGTACCGTATTATTCACTTATGTGTGGAAACTGGAAAGCAAAATAAACAAACAAAATAAAAACCAAGTCACGGATACTCAGATCAGACTGATGGTTCCCAGATGGGAAGGGTGTTGGGGGACAGGGTGACAGAGGTGAAGGGATTAACAACTATAACTTGGTACTCACAAAATAATCACATGGACAGCATAGGGAGTCAAGTCGGTAATTATATAGTAACTACGTATGGTGCCAGGTGGGTACTCGAACTATCGGGGTGAACGCTCTGTAAAGTATATGACTGTCTAACTAGTACACTGTACACTTGAAACCGATACAAAATATTCCTGAATGGAAACTGTACCTGAGAACTAAAATTTAAAAAAGACAACATCTAAGTCCTTCTCCCCTGTTATTCCCTCAGCAAACCTGGACAACGGCCATGACCATCTAAGTCTAGGTCTATAAATTTTCATGACACCTTTCTTCTCCCAGTATAAAGTAATTTAGAAATTAAAAATTGTTGAGTCACAGAGGGCTCTAGGCTTTTAATGGCCGTTAATTTAAGAAAATTTCAATTTTGGTCAACATGTAAAAGGCAGATGCATAAAAATACCCAAACGAAAGCAAAGTTTATATTGTTTGGTGGCTGATAGCTAAATCTTAAAAGAAATACATTTTCAATGTCTTTTTTACGATTCCGAAGTCAACTTTTCTATGCTCCATTGAAACTCCCCACTGTTAAATTGTAAACTTGTCCAAGTTCTTGAACAGAAAAACCAAGAGGTAATTGACCAGTGAAGTATACCGGAATTACTAGTAAAGAGCAAATCCCAAGGCTAACTGAGGGAATTCACTGACTCACTGTTAGTTGGACAGGACTCTCACTTCATTGCCCTGTGACTTGGGCTCTGCTCCTTCCCCTTGCAACTATCCACAGCCATGCTGGGCCAGGCTGGAAGTGGATCTGGCAGCAGCTGAGGGGCTATTGAGAGGCAGTTGGGAGGCCGTTGGGGGGCTGCTGGGGGGCCTCTGGGAGGCAGTTGGAGGCAGTTGAGGCAGTTGGAGACAGTTGGAGGCAGTTGGAGATGGCGATGGCAGCCGTTGGAGCTGGGGGAACCACTAACAAATGGGGAAGCACCCCAGGGTCATAGCCAGGGAGACCCTTAGGGTGGGGCTGCCAGATAGAGTGGGAACTTCCACCTGCAATTTGGGCTAAATCAGAGGTGCTGCATCTGAGGAGCTGAGGTTGCTGTGGCCAAGCCTGGGACAGGTGGTTGCGGTGGTCCCCTGGGCTACAAGGCTGCGGACCACGTGACCATGGTAGAAACGCAGTCCTAGAGGTCAGGCTGCCACAGTCAGGGCTGCGGTCTGGGGCTCGGGCTCGGCCCACCCCCTCTACTCCCATCTTCCCCTGGGGCTGGGCCCAGCACCGAGGGCTTGGCAGCCTCCTAATCTGCGACCTGCAGCCCACCGCTGCCTGGGCTCTCCCACCTTTTCAGCATTTCCAAAATTCTATTCTGAGCAAAGCTAGTATCCTGCAGGTATTAACAGCATTGCTGGAAAAAAGGGTTCCCTGGGCAAACACAGGGGTGGAAATGCTGAATTGGAGTGGTTTTTGCTACTGTTCCTTCCTCCATCCTTTCTCCAGTCCTCTGACTCCCTGGCCCCTTCCCTCTTTTTCTACCCTGCTCCCCACCCCCATCTGTCTCTCTCTCTTTTAATTCTGTTTATTAAATGGTAGCCCTTAATATGATGCCCGTCCCTTAAGGAGTAGCTGTAAAGTGATTTCAATTAAAACAGCAGTAGATAATTTTGTATTACAGAAACAGGAGAAGCTTATGAGCAAATATAAGGGGGGGATTGTTTTTACCCTCATACCTTTTCTCCCTTTTATAAAATAATTCATTTTCATCATGTAAAATTCAGAATATATCACAAAATAACACTACAAATAAACTATAGTCCCTCTGTAGAGACAATTGCTGTTAATATCATGATATATATTGTTTTCAAATAAGAATATATATAGCTTTGTACATTATATTTATTATCTTTTACAGTATGTAACAACAACAAAGCATACCATTGAATACATGTACCAAAATTTATTGAACAGTCCACTTGGGTTACACATGTAGGTTTTTGCAGTTTTTGACTAAAGAACACTTTATTATCTTTATAGCTAAGTTTTTAAAAGCACTCTTGACTGTTTCTTTAGGACAAATTCTATGTTGGACGGTTTCGTTGTTGGAAACAAGCAAGCGCAAACAAAAATAGTTATTTTGATAGGATCTGTACTTCTGGCGTGCTAGTCACCTGACCATTGATCTCCCTGGGCGTATTAGCCACCCCGTGTCTTCAGTGTGTGTTTTCTCCATCAGTCATAGTGCGCCCTTTCTTTCCACTTACGATGTCCCTTCCTTGCCATGGTTTTGTTTGTCTATAGCTGGGTCTGTCCACAGTCTCCTCTAGGATTTCGCCTGCTTTCAGTGTCCTGCTTACAAAATCCCATTCTATTACGAATCAATTAAAATATTTATTGGTTCAGTATATTTAATCTGCTGTCCATGCGCCTTCCAAGGGGCATTTTTTAAGGGGGCTAAAAGATGATTCTTGGGTTCATTCTAGATTGACTAAATGGAAATCTTCACAATGAGGTTTACCCATCTGTAGCTTAACAACCTCCCCTAATAATTTTGCTCATTAAAGTTTATATATCCACTGACCCTTGATTTTATGCATTTGTATTTGTTTTTTATCTTTAAAAAATATTTTTGGTGTCCAGTATGAGAAAAGGGTCTACATCTGTTTTTATTCTAAAATTTGCTCCATCTATTTCAATTCAATGTACTGAGTAATCTATCTTTTTCTGAGGAACTTGAAATGCTACCTTTCTCATCTGCTAAATTCATAATCCAGTCTGTTTTTGATTCCTCTGGATTTGTTTATTCTAGCACTGATACTGAATGGTTATAATGGTGGTAGGTTCTTAACATTTTAATGTATTTATTTAAACACACTGTTTTCATACTTTAATAATCTACATCACAACGTGAAATAACTGAGAAGGCACGTAACTCCAGACAGCCCAGAACTTCTTCCTGGAAATGATCAAGTTCCTATTAAGAGAATAACACCTGTGTGTTAGATACTGAATCTATGAGGTATTTGTGTATAAAAACATTAAATATTTATTTCTGTACATTCATTTAGGATCCTGTCAGTCAATCTCTAATGAGTCCCTACTGTTCACAAGGCACTTATGTGCATAGATTTATGTATACACACAATGGCTGTACACTCACCTGTACATCTCAGTGTAGATAGGTCTTTTCACCTGTGTCTCTGTGAGCATACACATCCATCTGTACCTGTTTCACTTTTAGTATTTAATTTTAAATATTGCTTTACTTTGAGTAAGAAGTTAGCAACCTGAGCCCAGTTGTTCTGTTGCCAGTATACCAGCGATTTCAGTTGGCTTGCGTGCATTCGGTACACACTGCGGTGTGTGCTCAGGAGAATAAAAGCAGGTGGCTGTGTTACACGAAACACATGGTGCAGCTTTACAGATATTTGATAGCTGAAAATGTTGTTTTCAAAACAACCTTAATTTAAAGTTTCAACTTTGACATCACCTGACTGTGACATCTTAGAATATACTTTGCTTTTATTTTTCCATCTGTAACACATTTTTGTAAAATGTGACAAGTTGTTTTTGAAAACACCTTATTCTAGAATGATTCAACTGGTTGAAAAAAAGTCATAAAATATGTGCAGCATACTAATCTGCTAGTCGTTGGTAGTGTCTTTCAGAATATCTTGGAATCTAGAATGAATATTACTGCTAAGGGTATATCCTGGACCCATTGGAGCCCCTTTGGGGACTTTTTACTGGGAGTCAGAGCCACAAGGTACAGCTTTTGGCCCAGGGCTCCTTGCAGAGTTGGGAGACCCTACTTTGGCCTTGTATCAGTTTTCAGTGAAAGCTGGGATTGTGTGATTTGAAAAACAAAAGGAAAGAAAGCAAAAGAAAAGAAGACAAACTAAAACGTAGAACCCTCTTGATCAGTACCGGGAACAACCTGAATCAGGCTGAAATTCATTAATTAAATAATCCCATGCCTCCTCTATTCAAGGGAATGCCAGTTAGGCATTCACAAAACATTTTTTTTTTTTTTTTAGCATTTTAGCAACCTTCTGTCTATTAGTGCAATAAAAACTTTCAGTCTGGAGGTTATGTATAGTTCCATAAAATTAGTGAAAATAGTGTCAGAGAGTTTCTCTAAAGGGCTAGTATTTGACCTGACAGGAAGAATGGTAAGATTTTGTTTCAACAGAGATGGGAGGAAGGAAGATTCTAGGCATGGAGATTAACAAAAGCCAAGCTAACTGGACA
This sequence comes from Tonatia bakeri, assembly GCA_004024845.1. Taxonomy (NCBI): domain Eukaryota; kingdom Metazoa; phylum Chordata; class Mammalia; order Chiroptera; family Phyllostomidae; genus Tonatia; species Tonatia bakeri. The sequence continues at coordinate 14,378 of PVIA01015255.1, forward strand.
GAGAACAAGTTTACTTAGAAAATGATTGCCATCTCTTTGAACTTCAGTATGGAGAGTTATGGAAGTGTCATGAGATGATCCCTATAGTAACTGGGATGAGATTGTGGAAAGTCGTATGGTCTAACTTTAGAGCTTTTACTTTATCCTTTGGCTGCTGAGAACTGTGGGCTGATGATGGGTAGGAGAAGGAAAAAGAAGAGATGGACTGCTGAGGTGGTGCTGTTCTTGACTGTGAATGGTGGCAGTGGGATGGAAAGGAAAGAATGTATTTGACAAAGGTTTTAAAAGACCAACACCCCAACATGGGTCATCTTAATGAAAATGAAGAATAAAGATTAGGAAGAGTTAGAGGTGTAAGAGTTCAGGTCCAAATGATGAACAGAATACTAATACCTTGAGAAGAATGAAGGGAACTGATTTTTAAAAAAAGATTTTACTCATTTTTAGTCATGGCTGATGTGGCTCAGTGGATTGAGTGTCAGACTGCAAACCAAAAAGGTCACAGGTTCCATTCTCAATCAGGGCACATGCCGGGGTTTGTGGTCCAGGTTCCCCAGTAGGGGGCGTGTGAGAGGCTACCACACATTGATGTTTCCCTCTGTCTTTCTCTTTCCCTTCACCTCTCTATAAAAATAAAGTCTCATAAAAACTTTGTTTAAAGAAAGGATTTTAGTCATTTTTAGAGAAAGTGGAAGAGAGGGAGAAAGGGGAAAAAACATCGATGTGTGATTGCTTCTCATGTACCCCCAACCGAGGACCAAGCCTGCAGCCCAGATGTGTGCCCTGTCTGGGAATTGAACCAGCAACCCTTTGGTTCACAGGCTGGCACTCAATCCACTGAGCCACAACCAGCCAGGGCAAGGGAGCTGATGTTGAAGGAAGTGTGAAAGGGTGTGCTTCTTACTTGAACCTTGCAATTTTAAACAAGACAGATTGAGTTTAATGTGAAGCTGAGAAGGTAGATTACTCCTCTGAGCAAGTTGTCATGTAGAAAGAAGTAAGAATTCCAGAAGACTGTGGACTGAAGCTTGTAGGGTTTTTTTCAAACAGAAAAAAGATTACAGAAATGTCAGAAAACCAGGTTATCGCATACAGTGTTTTGAAAGTTAAAGTGGAGAGAGTTTTCAGAAATAATGCATACTACCAACAGTGAAAGAGACTGAGGACTAAAGCAGGTCTTTGGCATTAGCAGTCAGTAGGTCATAGTGAAATAGAAGGCGTGTCAAAGCATAAACAACACTAACAGGTAGTAGCAATTAGTGCTCATAATGTGCCTGAGATGCTTAAATTTTTTATGTGTTTTAACTCATTTGCTTCTTAACTGTACAAGACAAAGAATATTATCATCTCCATTTTACAGACAAGGAGCAGTGAGCTAAGCAAATATCGAGTAACTTTCTCACTGCTGGGAAGTGGTGAATGGCATTTACACCCAGGAAGTCTGACTCCACAGCACTCTTGGTTAATCACCCCACTTTAATTCGGCTTCCAGAAAACTTCCACTCTTAGTCCCCACCAATACCCAGTAGTGTCCAATTCACCTAACTCTTCCCAGTGGTGGCTATTAACCTTTTCAGTCTTTGCCATTTTATGGGTAAGTAGGTAGTCTTTTAAAATAAAATGTTTTATTACCATTGAATATTTTCTGCTGTCCACGGCCATACCATCCTGAATGTGCCTGATCTCATCTGAATATTTTCTGCCAGCTATTTTTTTGCTAATTTTAGCAAAAATTTATGGTACATCTCTCTTCTCCTAAAGTTTATTGACTGACTGTTCCCAAATATTAATTTATCTTTTCAGATGAGCCACACAATGGGTCCATTGAATCTTATCCCATACCAAGTTGTGTTCCCTTGAGATAATTTGTAGACCCAGTGAAAATTATCATTTGTATACTATTGTGCATCTATTTTATAAAAATACTTGTCTTGACTTATTCAAATCTGTATGCTTCCTTCATATAATTTTATATATAGATTCTATGCATTTAAAACTTTTTATTCCTACTTATTTTATATAGTAGATGTCTCATTGACAAATTGAACATTCCCTGTCCATTGTTTGGGTGACTTTGACTGATACAGAGAAGCAATATTTATTATTTAATCTTGGTTATTGTCCACTCAATGAATTCTTAATATTTTTAAAAATAGTTTTCCAGTTGATTCTCTCTTGTTTTTTAGGTTGTGGTGTTTTTTGTTTTTGTTGTTTTTTTTTTACAGAATTTTAAATGCCTGTTTTTGTTTTGTTTTGTTTTGTTTTAGGTTAGTCACTCAATTGCACCTCTTCAAAAATGTCTTTTCTAACTACCCTGGTCCAAGACTTTCACTTCTGTTTTTGGCCTCCTTCCTAGTCCTTATTCTTCCTTGATTATCTTTTAAATGTATTTGTTTATTTTTGGCCTTCTTTCACTAGACTGAGAGCTTCATGTTCTTAGTCATGGAAAAAATTAATGAGTTTCAGTTTGGATATGTGATGTTTTCCATCCAGTGGTACATCTACGTACAACAACAACAACAACTTGGTGCTGCTGAGAACATGGGAAGAAGATTCAGGCTGAGGATTTTTATTTGGGATAGTTGGAGCTATGAGACTGATTAATCATGGAAAATGGACAGAAAACAAGAGAGAACATCTTCAAAGATATCAGCTGTCAAGGGCATGATAAATTTATAGGATCCTGCAGTGGACACAAGTATATTTGACTCTTAGCCTGACCTTAACGTTTAAGTACATAATTTTTATAGCAACGTCGACCTAAATATATTAGAGAACATTCAATAACTGAATTTTCTTGTACTTTGATACAGATTATTGTCTCTAACATGGTGTTGATTTGCTTTGCTTTTAAAGAAAAACTGCCTAAAAGAGTGAATAATTATTTGGGAGCAGAGCTTTCTGGGTGCTAGCACTGCTGCCAGAGCACCCGGGCTGAGCCAGCACTCTGGCCAGTTGCTCTCAGCAACTGTCTTCCACGCCTGTGTGGGGCAGGGGAGGGAAGGGATTCCCAGACCCAAACTTCCCCCAGGAGCCATAGGTTGCTGCCCTCAAGGAACTCAGTTCCTTTTCCCCAACCCCTTTCCCCTGAATCACTCACTAAGGGTGGGGAGGGGGATTGCAGCAGCTCAGCTGCTTGGAGGCTGTTGACCAGGACGCAGACTGAAACCTTCAGTGCTTTTTTTCTCTCTGCCTGGGTGTTCGTGGAACTTTGCCACATCAGAGAAGTGCAGTCTCCACTTTTTCAGCCTTCAGGGCTTCTGCTCCCTCTCAGGGCTCTTGGAGCTTCGCTGTCTTAAAGCATAGTCTCTGTCTCAGGTCACAAGGCTGAAAGAAACACTCAGCCCACAGTCCTTACTGCTGCACAGTCACTGGGCTTTTCTAAGCTCTTCCCCACCACTGACAGGGCTTTCTTCACTGAGTCAGGTGTGCCACTGAATTAGAGCCAGTCATGGGGTGGGAGGGCAAGCTGCCAGGAACCTGGCCACCGAATACTACCTGGAGGTGATTGGTCACTCCAATGCCCCCATATGGGGGTGCCAGCTCCACAGTGCTCTGTGTGATGAATCCTGCCAGCAACACCAATTGTGTTGCCACCCTTCAAGGCCTGACAAGTTCATGGTATTCATGCAGATGGAAAAATATTCATGGAGCCGTTGGGATGTCTGGCATGCCTTTATTCATGTGTGGGCGAGCCATGCATGCTGCAAGCTGCGTTTCTATCTGCATATCTCATGTCATGGCCCTTGTTCCCCAGTGTGGCACCCGTCCTGGCACCTGTCCCCTTATGTGTCTCTCATCATTATAACCCCTAGCAGGGAGTCCCTGACTGTTTAATTACTAGAGGGGAACAAAGCTGGAAAACTGCCTGAACATTACATAACATAACATAATTCTGTGCATGTGAGCCCACTTCATGTTATGGGAACAGTTTATGGGACCCAGTCTCAAGGCTATGAGAAGAACACTGGTTATCAGGCCCCTCCAAGGCTATGGGAACACCGCTTCCCTTAGTTACCCAGCCACCTGGGTGAGGAGGCCAGGCTGCCTCCACTTACCCTACAATTGAGAATGCTTTCACAAGAAGTTTATTTTAAAACAACATAAGCTTGTTTGCAAAGGAAATTTTAAAAGTGTCTTCTTTTAGTAAGGGTTTATTTTATGTCTCTTACCTAGGTATTTTTATACCTTTAACAGGAGGCCTGTGTATGTATGGCCCTTAAAACAGTGCTGACACACAGGAATATTTGATGAACGGTTTGAAAGTACTTAACATTGCCATTTATTCTTTCTTTCATTAGACATTGTTTTACTTACTGGGACAATAATGACTTTTGAGGTCATTAAAAAAACACCTATCGGACTTCCAGTCAAGTTGTTGGCATAGGCAGACATGGCTCACCTCTTTGCACAACCACATCAAAATTACAAGTGAAATGTCGAACAACAATCACTCCGAACCATCAGAAATTGAGTCGAATGGAAGTCTGACAATTACAGATTTAAAGAAACCACTTTCATCCAGACTGGTAGGAGGGGTGCAGATATGAAATGGGCTGGCCCCTCACCCACGTGTGGTGGATAAAAATTCAGGAGGGATATCTCGAAATGAGGATTCCTAGCCCCACACCAGGCCCCCCAGCCCAGGGTTCTAGGTTCCAGAAAGTAAGTCCCCACAACTTCTGGATGCAAAAACCAGCAGGGATTGAGTCAGTGGAAGAAACTTCTAGAGCCCTAAGCAGTTTCTCTTAAAGAATCCACACACGGACTCAGCTACTCAGACTCATTCCATCTGAGCTCCAGCACCAGGGTAGCAGATTGAAAGGCACGAATGGCATAGAAAGAGAAACTGAAGTATCTGGCATCAAGGTGAGCACAGGCCATTGTCCCTTTTCTAAACCCTCCCCACACAGAGCCAGCAAGCTGGTGCTGTACCTGAGACTCCATCAACCTGGCTAACACTGTTTGACCCACCTTGGAGATCCCCTGAGACTCCACTCCACCCAGTTTACTGGGCCACCCAAGCTCCTTTTCCATATGATTGGTTGGTCTTGGCTCATGCTTCAGAACCTCCTAAATCCTCTCAAACAAGCAACGGCTGCCCGCACTGAGCTCCAGATGAAGCACTAGCAGCAGCCAGCCTAGATTCACAGCTTGGCTTTGCCTGGGAATCTCAAAGCCTAGCACAAGTAGCAGCCGTCTCAGGTTGCTTTATAGTTCAGGCCAGGAAAAAGAGAGGTGGGAGCTCACCTTGGTCTGTACCACCTGGGAAACCCCAGGGCCAGTGCCCCCAGTGGACAGCTGCACACCACGTCAGAATACCACTACCCTGCTGCTGCACAGCTGATCCTCCACAGAGGGTGGAGATTGTTGGTAAGTTGTCACAGCCAGTCCTTGCAGCTGATTGGCTTGGGTAAATCCCTCCCGTTGATCTGCCAACAACAACCAGTGCTCAACTACAAAAGGAGGGTATACTCAGCCCACTCAAAGGGTGCACCTCTAGTTTCCAGCTTGGGTGAAAGGGGAGGCTATGTCATTGGACCCTACAGGACACCTACTGTATTAGGCCACACTACCAAGACACAGAGTCAATAGCGGCTCTACCTAATACATAGAAACAAACACATGGAGGCTGACAAAATGAAGAGACAAAGAAAGTGGCCCAAATAAAAGAACAGATCAAGACTCCAGAAAAATAGCCAAACAAAATGGAGATAAGCCATCTATCAGAAGCAGGGTTGAAAACACTGGTTATAAGGATGCTCAAGGAACCCAGTGAGGACCTCAACAGCATAAAATAGATTCAGTCAGAAACAAAAGATACACTAACTGAAATAAAGAACAATTTACAGGGAAACCGCAGTAGACTGAATGAAGCCGAGAATCAAATCAATGGTATGAAACCTAGGGAAGTAAAAATAACCAATCAGAACAACAAGAAGTAAAAAGAATCCTAAAAAATTAAGATAGTATAAGCAACCACTGGGACAACTTCAAGAGGTCCAACATATGCACCCTAGGGGTGCCAGAAGGAGAAGAGAAAGAACAAGAAGTTGGAAATGTATTTGAAAAAAGTAGAGAAAGAAAACTTCTTTTTTTTTAAATTTTTTTTCTCTTTTTTTTTATTTAAATGAATGTTCAAGTACAGTTTTCACCCCCTTACTCCCATTCAAGTCCTCCCACCCCCCCACCTCCCACCCAATCAAGCCCTCCCACCCCCCCTCCCTACCTCCCTCCCATTACCACCCTCCCCCTATCTTTTATCCATGTGTCCTTTAACTTTAATTCTATAAACCCCGCCTCCTCTCCCCCGAAATCCCTCTTCTCTCTCCTCTGGTCACTCTCCACCTGTCCTCTAATGCAGTGTCTTTGACTATACCCTGCTTCTTTTTTTGTTTTGTTGTTTAGGTTCCTGTTAAAGGTGAGATCATATGGTATTTGTCTTTCACTGCCTGGCTTATTTCGCTTAGCATAATGCTTTCCAGTTGCATCCATGATGTTGCATAGGGTAGGAGGTCCTTCTTTCTTTCTGCTGCATAGAATTCCATTGTGTAAATGTACCATACTTTTTTGATCCATTCATTTACTGATGGGCATCTAGGCTGCTTCCAGCACTTAGCTATTGTAAATTGTGCTGCTATGAACATTGGGGTGCAAAGGTTCTTTTGGATTGGTGTTTTAGGATTCTTAGGATATAGTCCTA
>PVIA01015256.1:0-23467 GCA_004024845.1 Tonatia bakeri
AAAGACACTGCATTAGGGGACAGGCAGGAAGTGGCCAGAGGAGAGAGAAGAGGGAATTTCAGGGGAAAAGGGGAAGGGTTTGCAGGAACAAAGTTAAAATACACATGGATAAAACTAGGGGGAGGGTGGTAACGGGAGGGAAGATGGGAGGGGGATGGGTGGGCTTGATTGGGAGTAAAGGGGAGAAAAATGTACTTAAACAATCATTAAAATAAAAAAAAAGAAAAAAATGTTAAAAAATGAATCAAATCAACCTAAAGACAAATAAACCTCAAAAAAAAGACACTATAAAAAAAGAGTATCATAAGCCAATATCCTTGATAAACATAGATGTTAAAATCCTCAACAAATTATTAGCCAACCAAATGCAGCAATGCATGAAAAAATCATGGAGGACTTCCTGAGAAGATGGAAGTATAGGTAGATACGCTTTGCCTCCTCACACAACCAAACGAAGGAAAACAACAACAAATTTTTATTTTTTTATTTTAATTGTTGTTCAAGTATAGTTTTCTGCCTTTTACTCCCATCTCAGCCCACCTCCCAGCCCTCCCCACCTCTCTCCCATTCCCAACCCCCGTTGTTATTGTCCATGCGTTCTTTATACTTGTCCCTGCAAACCCTTCCCCTTTTCCCCTGAAATTCCCTCCCCTCTCTGCTCTGGTCACTGTCAGCCTGTTCTCTATTTCAGTGTCTTTGGTTATATTTTGCTTAGGAGCCTCTGGAAAAACTTTAAACATTCCAACACCCAAATAATAGGGGTGCCAGAAGAGGAAGAGAAAGAGCAAGAAATTAAAAATTTACTTGAAAACATAATGAAAGATAACTTCTCCAATCTGGCAAAGAAAAGAGACTTCCACAAAGTCCAGGAAGCTCAAAGAGTCCCAAAGAAGTTGGACCCAAGGAAGCACACACCAAGGCACATCATAATTACATTACCCAAGTTTAAAGACAAGGAGAAAATCTTAAAAGCTGCAAGAGAAAAGGAGACAGTTACCCACAAAGAAGTTCTCATAAGACTATCAACTAATTTCTCAAAAGAGACCTTGTAGACAAAAAGGGACTGAAAAGAAGTATTCCAAGTCATGAAAGGCAAGGACCTACATCCAAGGTTACTCTATCCAGCAAAGCTATCATTTAGAATGGAAGGACAGGTAAAGTGCTTCCCAGATAAGGTCAAGTTAAAGGAGTTCATCATCACCAAGCCCTTATTATGTGAAATGTTAAAGGGACTTATCTAAGAAAAAGATGATCAAATAAGAATGGTAAAGTGACAACAAACTCACAACTATCAACAACTGAATCTTAAAAAAATGAACTAAGCAAACAACTAGAACAGGAACAGATTCACAGAAAGAGAGATCATATGGAGGGTTATCATGGGGAGGGGGAGGGGCAAGAATGGGGGTAGAGGTGCAGGGAATAAGAAGCATAAATGGTAGGTACAAAATAGATGGAGGGGGTGGTTAAGAATAGTATGGGAAATAGAGAAGCCAAAGAACTTACATGTACAACCCATGGGCATGAACTAAGGTGGGGGAATGATGGTATGAGTGGAGGTACAGGGCAAAGGGGTATAAAAGGGGGAAAAATGGAATGACTGTAATAGCATAATCAACAAAATATATTTTTAAAAAATCATACACCATGATCAAGTGGGATTTATTCTGGAAATGCAAAGTTGGTACAACATTCACAAATCAATAAATGTGATTCACCACATAAACAAAACAAACAATAAAAACCATGTGATCATATCAATAGATGCAGAAAAAGCATTTGATGAAATCCAGTACCATTTATTATTAAAAAAAAAAAACCTGTCAGCAAAGTGGGAATAGAAGGAACATATCCAAACATAGTAAAGTCCACATATGACAAACCCACTGTAAACATCCTACTCAATGGGCAAAATCTACAACTGTTCCCCTTATGATCAGGAACAAGACAAAAATGTCCACTTTCACCTTTCTTATTCAACATAGTACTGGAAGTCCTAGTCACAGTAATCAGAGAGAAGAAGAAATGAAAGGCATCCAAACTGGAAAGGAAGAAGTAAAACTCTTTATTTGTAGATGACATGATACCGTACATAGAGAATCCCAAAGATTCCATCAAAAAAGTGTTAGGACTGATAAATGAATTCAGCAAAGTAGCAGGATACAAAATTAATATCCAGAAATGATTTGCATTTTTACATGCCAATAATGAACTAACAAAGAGGGAAACTTTAAAAAATTCCCATTTACAATTGCTTCAAAAAGAATAAAACACCTAGGAATAAATATAACCAAGGATAGAAGGGACCTGTACTTGGAAAATTATAAGACACTGAAGAAGGACATGGAAGAAGATACAAATAAGTGGAAGAACATACTGTATTTATGAATAGGGAGAGTTAACATCATTATAATGTCCATGCTACCCAAAGCAATCTATAGATATGCAATTCCTATCAAGATTCTAATGACATATTTCACAGAACTAGAAGAAATATTTCAAAAATTTGTATGGAACCATGGAAGACCCACATAGCAATAGCAATCCTGAGAAGAACAAACTTGGAGGAATCATGCTACCTAATATCAAACTATACTATAAGACCATAGTAATCAAAACAGCATGGTATTGGCATGAAAACAGACACATTAATCAATGGAACAGAACAGAGAGTCCAGAAATAAACCTACACCTTTATAGTCAATTAATATTTGACAGAGGAAGTAAGCACATACTTTAGGCTAAAGATGGTTTATTCAATAAATGGTGTTGGGAAAATAGGACAGATACATGCAGAAAAATGAAACTAGACCACCTTCTTACACCATACACAAGAATAAATCCAAAATGCATTAAAGACTTAAACATTAGACCTGAAACTATGAAATCCACAGAAGAAAATATAGGCAGTGAAAGCTCGGATATAGTTTGTAGCAATATTTTATCGGGTATAACTCTCCAGGCAAGGGAAAGAAAAGAAAAAAATGAGCAAATGGGACTACATCAAACTAAAAAAATTTTGCACAGCAAAGGAAAACATCAAGAAAATAAAAAGAGAATCTACAGAATGGGAGAACATATTTTCCCATACAAGGGGTTAATACCCAAAATTTATAAAGTATTTACAAAACTCAACACCAAAAAAATAACCCAATTAAAAAACTGGCAAAGAAAGTGCTGGAAACAGCCTGTACCTATCAGTAAATGAGTGGATCAAAAAACTGTGGTACATTTACACAATGGAGTACTATGCAGCAGAAAGAAAGAATTGCTACCTTTTATTACAGCATGGATGGAACTGGAGAGCATTATGCTATGTGAAATCAGCCAGACGGTAAAAGACAAATACCATATGATCCCATCTATAAGTGGGACCTAATCAATATCACAAACAAGTGAGCAAAACAGAACCAAGGATATGGAAATAAAGAACAAACTGGCAGTGACCAGAGGTGGGTGGAAGGGGGCAACGGGGGAAAGAAGGAAAAGAGCCAAGAAACATGTATAAAGGACCTATGAACAAAGACAACAAGGCAGGGGAGGGTGAAGGATTGAAAGTGGAATGTGGGTAGGGCAGGGGAGAGTAATGAGGAGAAAATGGGGACAACTGTAATTGAGCAACAATAAAAAAATTTAATAATGTAAAAAAAAATGATCCCCAAAAAATAAAAATAAAAAATGAGCAAAGGACCTGAATAGACACTTCTCTAAAGGAGGACACACAGATGGCACATAGACATATGACAAAATGCTACATGTCACTAAGCATCAGAGAGATATAAATTAAAACAACAATGAGATATCATCTAACACCAGTCAGAATGGCTGTCATCAATAATCAACAAACCAGTGCTGGCAAGGACGTGGAGAAAGCGGAACCCTCTACACTTTTAGTGTGAATGCAGACTGGTGCAACCACTGTGGAAAGCTGTATGGAGATACCTCAAAAAACTAAAAATGACTCAGCAATCCCACTTCTGGTAATATATCCAAAGGAAACCAAAACACTAATTCAAAAGAACATAAGCATCACTATGTTCATTACAATGTTATTTACAATGACCAAGATATTGAAGCAGCCCAAGTGTCCACCTATAGATGAGTGGATGAAATAACTATGGGACATTTACACAATGGAATACTACTCAGCTATAAAAAAGAAGAAAGTTTTACCCTTTGTGATAGCATGCATGGACCTGAAAAACATCATGCTATGTGAAATAGGCCAGGCAGAGAAAGACAAATAGCTTATAATTTCACTCATATGTGGAATCTAATGAACAAACTAAACCAATAAGCAAAATAGAGACAGACCCATAGCAGGATAACAGTTAAGGGGGGCAGGGGTGGGGGAGAGGGGGCGGGGATGGATGGATTGAGCAAAAAGGAAAAAGGACTCATGGACATGGACAACAGTATGGTGATTACAGGGGGAAGGGATGATAAGGAGACTAAATGGTAATGAAAATACAATTAAAATATTTTTAAAAGACAATATCTCAACAGAATAAAAAGACAAACCACGGAATGTAAGAAAATACCTGCAAATTATATATCTGATAAGGAATTGACAACATGGCTATATAGAAAACTCATAAAACTTAACAACCACAAAAATACAACTAATTAAAAAATGGACGAAAGATTTGAATAGACATTTCTCCAAGGATGATATACAAATAGCCAATAAGCACATGAAAAGATGCTCAGCATCACTAATCCTTAGGAAAATACAAATCAAAACTACAGTGAATACCTCCTCATACTATTAGGATGGGTACTATCCAAAAAAACCCAGACAAACAGAAAATCACGGGCTCGTGAGGATGTAGAGAAATCAGAATTGTGTGCACTGTTGGTGGGGATGTAAATGGCACAGTCACTGTGGAAACAGCGTGATGGCTCCTCAATAAACTGAAAGTGGAATTAGCACGTGATCCAGGCATTCCACTTCTGCACATAAACCCAGAAGAGTTTAAAGCGAGGTCCTAAAGAGACCTGCATTCACCCGTGTTCACGGCAGCATCACAGTCACAACAGCAACAGGTGGGAGCTGCCCAAGAGCCCATCAGCAGATGAATGGACCAGCAAAGTGTGGATGATGTATGTGGTAGAATATTATTTGGCCTTAAAAAGGAAAGAGATTCTGACACATGCTACAACAGGGACAAAGGTTAAGGACGAAAGTGAAATAAACCAGTCACTAAGGACAAATGCTGTATGACTCTGCTTGTATGAAGTCCTTAGAGCAGTGACCCCATAGAGACAGGAGTGGGATGGCAGCTGCCAGGGGCTGGACGGAGGTAGAATTCGGAGTTGGTGTTCAGTGGGGATGGAGTTTCAGTTTTGTAAGATGAAAGAGTTATGAAAATGGATTCTGGGGATAGATGCACTTTACATGTGTATTGAATAGCACTGAACTATACACTTAATAATGGTTAAGATGGTAAATTTTATGTTGTGTGTATTTTACCACAATAAAAAAATTAGAGGGAAAATATAGAATCACACTGAAGGGTAAAAAAAGGCACAAACCACTTTTTATTTTAAAAAATGAGAAAACAACAGATACAGGAGCATAAGCAAAAGACACAAAAATACATATCAGGAGAGAAATCCTACCCAGAGGGTCCCCGAGGAGCAGAGGCAAGGAGAAATCAGACAAATATTTTTTTCATATTAAAAAAATTAGAGATAGCATGGCTTCTTAGGAGAAAAGGCTTTAAATAGATATGAAAGAGATTTGGAGCAGAGATACAAAATTATGTCAGAAAGAGGGAAAAGAGCCTTAGGAACTTCGTGATACTGGAAAAGCAAGACATCCCCAGCCCTCGGGAAGAGACAACAGAAGCCCCGTGTGTGGCTCTCCCAACTGCCTGAGCTGCTCTCCCTTGGCTGGTGTTCGTGTGTCCTTGAGTGTAACACGAGGGTGAGAGCTTTCCATAAGTCCTGAGTCTTTCTGGAAATCCTCAAACCTGAGGGTGGCTTTAGGGAGCACCCCACCCACCAAACTTGTAATTGGTGTCAGAAGTTTGGATGGTATTGTGTGTGGACTGTGATCCCTCCAACTTCACAGTTTCTGTGACTGGGTAACTCTTCACATGTAGCGAACATTTAAACCCTTAAATAGGACATTAGGACTTCCACTTCTAGACTGGAAATTCTGGGACAGAAATTCCAATGCAATACCTGGACATGTTGATTAAAATACAACAGACATCATTTTAAATGTCTATCTGAAAAATGTACAAATCAAAGGAAGCCACAGGGACCAAAAGGGGAAGCCAGAGGGGTCTGAAAGCATAGAGACAAGTGACCCCTGAGGCTGTGGGCTGCCCTGGAGGCATCTGGAAACACCTGAAGACCACAGTCACTAGTTCTGAGCAGCCGTACAGAAGAGGAGGCCAGGCCTTGAGCCCATGCGTGCGAGACACAATGTCAGGACTGGGACCCTGGGAAATGCTAGATATGCCCCCAGTGAGAAGTGGGGCAGGGAAACAACTAACAAGAAAATGTGTATGTCCTGGCCTTAGCTTTGTGTAAAGAAGACAAAATGGCTTAAACATCAGAATGGGCACATCTGCAAAAGAATAAATAAATTGAGGGGTGGGGAGAGTTGAAGGAATTACTCATAATGCAGTGTGGAGTAAAAAAGAGGTGGAAAATAAGTTGAAATTCCTGTCAAGGCCCCACTTGGAGAAGAGTGGGGGGCTGGATCATGCACAACAGGCAGGTGCGGACAGAATGGACACTAGGCTGGGGCAGGGAGGAGGCCCCCGCCCAAGGAGGCCTCCCCCTGCCAGCCCTGTAGTCATTTTGGAGAGAGAGCAAAATCACTCAGAGGAAGGGTAAGACTCTGCGATTTGAACCTTACAATCCTAAGCATATTTACTATCCAGGAATTCACCCAAACCTAAACCTCTGGGATGAGAGTGTCCAGCCTGCTTCATATGGGCAAATCACTCACCGTTCTTGGGTGCCACCGCACAACAGCCAGGTCTCTAAGGGCTCCGACAACTCTAATGCTCACTACGTCCGAGATGATGGACTCCAGGTGTGTCCTGCTAACTTGACTTCTCTCATCAGGGTGAGTTCGAGGTCAAAGGATGCTTAGAAAGAGCTCTGCTCAATTCTGCCTGTCCACAGCACCACCGAAGAAAATTCTGCCATCAGAGAATCACTTCTTTAGAGGTAAACATTGCTCCACTTAAATTTCAATTAAAAACATTTTTTTTTCTCCAATGGTCTGGGGAAGGGAGAAATAACAAAGCCAACATCAATTGGAACAACAGAGCCAATCAAAGCTTCAATGTGAGTTATTTTAGCAGATTCTTTCAACAAAACCGTATCTTCTGAGATTGATTTGATGATGGGAAGGAGAGGAAATGTGGTGGGTCGGTCACGCCTCCAGCAGGGTGAGGGTCTGGTCACATCCTGTGGTTCAGCAGAAGCAAGGTTGGACAGTGTTCCGTAGCCTGGCTGCTGCCTTCACGCCCTCACCCCTCTCTGTCCGAGTGGCCCAGCCTGTCTGGCCCACAGGTGGCAGTGCAGAGTTGAGAATGAGCATATCTGCTGGATTTCACAGGGGATCTGAGTGCAGCTGGCTTCTTGTTAGCAGAAGGGTACTACAGGCACCAGAGGCCGCAGGATGTGCGATACTCTGCCCACATCTTTGTAACTCTGACCTTCAGCTCTTGGGAGGAGGGTGTGGTTGGGGACATGAAAGCCAGGGTGCCAGTCTGGTACAGCTATGTTTATAGGAGGGACCCACAGGCTTGAGGGTGGTGATTTTGAGGATAAAAGGAGTAGTGTTTTGTAACTTTCTTGGGCTACAACTGGAGAGATGGAGTTGGGGGGCACGGTAGGGGGCCGGCAGCTTCACATATAGGAGACCCTGGCTGAGGCAGAAGGAACTGGAGTCCCCCCTGGACTTCAGCTCAGGGGGCGAAGAGATGGAGCCGGAGCAGCTTGGATGGGGAGTGAGACTCTCCAAGCCTTATTTCTGAGATTGTGCGAATGGTTGTAAGCTCTGCTCATTCTACTTGGGAGGCCTGTAAATGTTTCTCTCAGAGCGTCCTTGGGCCTTGGGTAGCCTCCGCAGTCCATGCCCTGGCTCTGGAGCTACGCAGGTGGCAGCCTCCCTTGTCTTCACTGGGAAGCAAAGCGAGGGCATGGGGCACTGACTGGCTGGACTCCACTCAGGGGCAGGAGGCTTGGACTCAGCTGCTCCTGCTCCATTGTCTTCTTGAGGATTCCCACCCCCACTCTGCCTCAAGGAGTTAAGCAACAGCCCTGTGATCCAATGCAGTGTCTACCACACATTATGTCCTCGTGAGGCTCTCTGGATGCGTGTGAAGCAGTCTTTCCCAAGCCCTTCCCTGCAGGGGCTGATTCTTACACTCCTGTAAATTAGGATGTCCACATCCATCCAGGAGGTGGAGCTGTGGGGAAGGGAGGTCAGCTTTTGGGCCCACCCACCTCATCTAAAGCAAGACTGGAAATGAAGGCTAAGAGAGAGCCCAGGAAAGGAGGAGGGGTGTGCTGGCGAATAACCAGCTAGTTTCAGCCCCAGAGCTCTTAAACCTCTGGACATGTCCACTGTTCTCCTTTTCCTTCCACCTGAGAGGGGACCAAACCTTGCCAAGCCCTGTGTACTCTGCTAACCCTCATGGACAAGTTACTTGCCCAGGGCCTTTTTATGACACAAAGGGCATAGTAATGGGCCCCAAGGTGTCCATGTCCTAATCTCCAGAACCTGAAATATGTTACCTCATGTGGCAAAAGATACTTGGGTGTGATTAAACTCAGGGTCTTGAGAGGGGAAGATTATCATGGATCCTGTAGGTGGGTCCAATGTAATCACACAGGTCTGTGAGAGGAAAGGTCAGAATCAGAGAGAGGGAGAGGTGGGGATGGGGCAGGAGGGAGAGATGGAGGGGACTTGCTGCTGGTTTTGATGATGGAGGAGGAGCCATGAACTGAGGACTGTGTGCAACCTCTAGAAGCTGGAAGAAAGTACAAGGAAGTGGAGAGTCTCCTTAGAGCCTCCAGGGGGAATGCACCCATACAGGGGCCTGGATTTAGTCCAGTGGGACTTCTGACCTACAGAATTGTAAGATAATACATTTGTGTTGCTTTAAGCCAATAGGTTTGTGGTAATTTGTTGCAGCAGCTGTAGGAAACCAACATAACGATCTAGTTGAAAGAAGTTGCTCTCGTCAAGGCTCCTGCCCCATGTGGGAACACCTGGAGGAGAGGTCAGAGCAGCAGCTTAGAAGTCACAGACACTTCTACCTGTGTGACAACAAGCAAGTCCCTATCTCTCTGCATCTCCATTGCGCCACCTATAAAATGGGGTGGTCACTATGCCAGGTGGCCTCCCATTCAGTTCTGTCCACAGGTGAGACTGACTAGGGAGGCCATTGCTGGGAAAAGCCAGACAGATGAGCATGAGCGTGTGCTAAGTGAGCACCCTCTGCTGGCCTCCTCAAGAAAGGCTTTGGGCCAGCAGCTACAGATGCAGAGTTCCCACAACTTGACAACGGCCTGGGGCATTGCCCAGCTCTCCTTACCCTGGACAGAAGCTTGACATGACTGACTGGGGTAGGAATCAGGGATCTAGACCCTGCTGACACCCACCACAACCCACTCTCCAGTGCAGGGGTTCTTCCCTTTGCCCACTTCAGGTCTCTGTCTCCCCTAACTCTCTCTGCACCCTCTCTTGAAGCATCTCAATGTGGTTTGCAGAAAAGCACATCCTGGAAGGAGGACATGTGGCACAGGGTGGTGCATGACCCCTCTCTCCCCCCAATCTCAGTGTCCTGTAATCATCAGTATGGCCCTTGGTCCCCCCTTTAACCAGGCCCTTGCTAGGCTGTGTCTTGAGGGAGGCTGCTATTCAAAAGAAAGCGACTTCAAAATCAAACTGGTGGAACTGAAGCCTTCCGTCTGTGAACTGAGTAGTTTCCGACCAGGGCCTGCCTGTGGGTCATCCACAGCATAATGGAGGGATAGTCTGGGGCACTGCTGGGGAGACGGGCCGGCCTTGGCAGGAACACTTACCTAACTTTCCCCGTTATTGTGAGAAGTGACGATGGTCAGGGTCCTGTGCTTGACTAGAAGGGAACAAGCATTTATGGAGCGTCAGCTGTGCACTGAGCACCTTACGTACATTTATGTCACTTCATTGTGCCATCAAGCTGTGACAAGATCACTTTAGTTCCACTTTACAGATGCATGAATGATGCTCAGAGAGGTTTAATTAGTGGCTCAAGGTTATACCAGTCTGGTCTAAGCCCATGACATGTGACTCTGAAGCTAATGTCCTTCTCATTCCTGCAGTAGTCCACCACACTGCCCATGTTTGGCTATCTTCACCATCCTGCTATTCTAGCCTCTAACACTCCCAGATGTCCCTCTGTCTGTCAGTGCTTGTCTCCCTTGCTCTCAGACCCATCCCATGCCCCACTCCATGCGCACTGAGCAAAGCCTCCCTGATAGGCAGGCATGGCTGCCCACTCTTCAGTGCTCAGTGTTCTCACTTGCTGCTGAGCCCTGACCGCTCATCAGTGAGAGGGTGCATGGGTCCCAACATGTAAGATGCTCACTAGGATCAAAGGGCCTGAAGCTTGTTGCTGGAACTGCACATGGCAGGTGCTCCACAAACACGGGCACCCTTTCCTGAGGAGGTTGTGACCACCGATGTTGGGCAGAGAGCAGGGGCCATGGGGTGTAGGGCTGTTAACTGTGGGGACAGCCTCTCTTCCGTAGTCCAGGCTCCAGCCAGCACATTCACGTATGCTGTTAAGCAGCCATGCTGGGCCACAGTATCAGGCGATGTTTCAAAAAGAAGGTCTAGGCTGCCTCAAGAGGCCTTATCCAGAGCAGTCTATTCTCACGGAGAGGCCCCAGGGACCCCGGGGCAGGTTTGCAGGTGTCTCTCACCCTAGCAGCCCTGGAGAGCTGTGTGTACGTGGGAAGTGAGGCCTTTAAAATCTGCGCTTGGAGAGTCACAGGGCAAATCAGGAAGGAGCTTGTTTTTCTAACAGGTTTACAACCCAGGCTTCCTCCTTCTCTGCCCACACCTCACCTGGCACAGACCTGAGATCCTGCAAGAGCTCTCCCTGGGCCTTGGCCAGCCCTCAGGCAGCAATCATGGATAGCTATCTCTGAACAAAGCTGTCTACTACTGCCTATTTACCAATATGGAAATGAGGAAGCTGTGTGGAGAGAGGACGGTGGGGACCACCAATGCCAGTGATGCCACTGTGCAGATGAGCATGTTGGGAAAAAGGGTCAGCAGGTGCATGAGGGCCCACTCCTCTGGGTCTGCTGGGGTGCAGAGGGTTCGGATCCAGGTGCAAGCTGATGCACCTGGGGCTGATGTCCGGGAGCATCAGCTCATGTTGTGATTTGCTGCTTTGTCCCACACAGCTGAACAGAAACAATGTAAGAATGTACTCAGCCACCAGAGTGCCACAGTCTGCTTACCTGGGCTCTAGGTTTATCCAGGTTTTTCTGAGTTCATTCAGTATTTTTGACAATGCAGAGCAGAGGGGCAAGGATGCCTTGCAGACTCCGGGTCACCAGACACAGAGGTGAACTCATGGTGTGACTGAGAAAGCATCGACTCCAGGAATCAGATGGGGAGGCCAGCCTTGACCCTGCAGGTCACTGTGGCTGCCCATGGCCATGGCTTTCGTATTCTTTCTGCACCTAAGTCTCCCAGGCTGTCACATTTGATCATGTGGTCCTGAATGTTTATGTTCTATGATTTGGGAAACAACTGAGCAGAAAGAAAATGTGATAGGAATTACCCAGGGGCTACAACCAATACAACTGGGATCAAATTCTGGTGTTTTTCATCTCAAGCCATGTGCCCTACAAAAAGCCCAACAACAATATCCTCTAGCCAGAGGACATATTTTTATATCTTATTGTGGAAGCAGGAAGTAGACCCTACCCGAAGCATGTGAATGGTTGTGGTAGACCAGCCTTACTGGGTCTCAGACAGGTAGTTGGAGCCCAAGCCTCCTGTAGTGTTGGTGGGTGAGGGGCAGGGCTGGGGAATGAAGGGCAAAGTCTTTGGTTTCAGAGGGTACCCAGGGACTTGAAGGCCAGGAATTACCAGATCTCTGATCATGCCAGGACACCTTAGGGTGATAGAGTCTTCTACTTCTAATGAAAAAAAAAATTATAGTGTAAGTAGCTTTAACCAAGATAGTTTGAACACGTAGAGCCTAGGTCCTAGACCATCCTCAATGCCCTTGATTTGCTTGAGGCTATTCTACTGTGTCAGGTATTTTCATAAGGTGGAACTGACCCCTTCTCTTTGCCCCTCTCTTCTTCTGCTGCTGTGCTCCCATAGCCTGTCCATGGCAAAGGCACACACATGCACACATGTGCACACAACAAAACACAGATGAAGGCCTGAGTTTTTCACTGAATGTTCTACATTACTGAGATCTACTTTCTACCAAAATTATCCAAATGATTAAATTATCTATAGTAAATTTATTATTCCTCTGCCAAGTGAAAGACTCAGCAAATTATCTATGAGAACTACTAAAATTTGTAAAAGGGTACCCTGGAGTGATGCTTTGGAGATAATTAGGGATAAGTAACAATGAACCCAATAATCAGTACTTGGAATATGCTTTTCTGCATTGTTGGAAAAAAGAAAACTTTGGTCATGTTCTTTTTTCATTTTGTTTTTCTTTTTTCAAAAATTATTGTAAGATAGTTCATAGCCCCAGCTTTGGGCTCTCTTCCCCCATCATTCAATATGTGTGTGCAGGGGCGTGTGGGGGCACAAGTGGATGCGTGCATGTGCTTTAACTTCCTCCTGATTCTAAGTCATGGGCCATTAACAATGTCTCACTGCAAAACTAAGGAGCCACTAAATATTATACTACTTATAAGTAATCTGTTGCCCAGGGAATTGAGCTACTTAATGGAGCCTTGAATTAATGTGTAACTTAAGAAATAAATCATTCTACAAATATAGGCTGCTAAAAGCATAATTTAAGCTGTTTTATTTACTTCACTACTTGGATAGGTGAAAAAGAAGTTATAAGTACAAATACTAAAAAATAAAGTGTATTGACCCAGGCATTGTGCAAATTACACGTGTTATCTGTTTGGGTTATCCCATTTTACAGATAAAGAAACTGAGGCCTTGAAAGGTTTATGTAACTAGTCCAAAATCATACTGTGGAATTCAAATCCAAGTATGTATCACTGGTGACTGCTAGATACTACATCTCTGTGGTAGACAGAGTGAGGCAGAGTGAGTATATGTTCTAGGATGCTGATTAGTGTGTCTAAATGCAAGTATGGAGTTTGTTTGCTTAACAGGCTGATATTGACTAGAGAACACGATTGTAAAGGTGAAATTAGGAGAACCATGCAGGTTTTATGGCAAAGACCTTGGGAGAGAGAGATGCATTACTGAGTTCTCAGAAAGCTGCAGCTGATGACTGACCTTTCTAAACCTTGAGCCCTAATAGCTGGGATAACATAGTCACTAACCATTGGTAATGCAAGAAGAGCCCAGTTCAGGAGGATCTAGGTGAGTGTGTGTTTCTAGAATGGTCTTTGGACTTTCATTCAGGGAGATCCTTCCAGGTTCAGTTGGCTGGGCTTCTCAGGGTCCCATGTTGAGGCTGACCTTGTGCTGACCTTCATTCAGGGAAGGCTGAGCCCCACTCCACAGTCACTCCCACAGCCTGGGATAACTCAGCTACAGGCTGTGCTCTGTGGGCCTCACATGCTTCCTGAGCACCGCGGTCATGTATACAGGCAGGAGTGAGTTCTGCCCAGCTATTTCTCTAGCACACTGCTTGGGTCTTGAAAACGGTATTGTATGTAGAAGATGTACTGAGAGACTTCACAGGGGCTGATGGACAGGTAATGGAGCGTCAGGGACTTGCCTGGTGGATGGGAGGGTGAGAGGCTAGTCCATCGTTCAGTATGTCTGTGTCCCTTCCCTCTACCTCCAGGAGATCTGCTCAGATCTTAGAGATGCAAGTCCCTTGAGGAAGCTGGGCCTACAGTCTTTACCCTCTGATCATGTCCCCAGCTGGTGACAGAGAAGGCAAAAATCTAGCTCTTTCCATTCCTGGCACATGAGCCTTCTATTCCATTTGACATATTTAGCCAAGCCCCTGCCATGTAGTTAGCACCATCTTTTTATTTCATGAGGTTAGGAGCTGAAGTCAAACATCCCCCAAGACAGAGGAGTTCCATTAGCATAGGGCTCAAAGGATACCCTTGTTTGTTTATGACCAGGGCTGCAGGTTAACTTCTGGAGCCTGGAGGGAGGGAGAAACCGTGTGTGAAAGAGGTCAGCTCCCTGATGGGGGGTGTCCCACCCTGTGCCTTTCTTTGGAAAGATGTGCCCCACCCTCCCTTTAACTGCTGGTGGCATTTTCAGGCTGGACAAGGACCTTGGGAACTGTCCAGCAAACAATCTTCTGAACTGCAGGGGAAGACTTCTCATCTCAGTCAGCTGCATGGGGAGTGACATGTGTGTGGCTGGGCGGGGTGGGGGACCACCAGGCTATGGGCACTGGATATGCCTGCCATCGTGTCTGACCTGTAAGCAGTTGCATTCCTGATGGCTAGTTAATTAAGAAGAAGCCCAAGGGCCTAAGGAGGTCCACAGAGGGTTGGAAACTTTCAGTTACAGGGAGATTCCAGGTTTCAAACTAAAGTAATATAAAGGGTATGGACTGTTCAAGCACCTTCTGTTATAGGGGTAAACCTTAAGGCTCTGAAAGGGGCAGTGACTGATGGTCACAAAGCTGGCTAAGAGTTGGGCCTGGGACCTGATCTTGTTGCTGCCATAGCCCACTTTCTACATACAGTAGTCAGCATATATTTACACCCAGATGTTTTCACAACCAGCAGCTAACAACTAGGCAGACCATGAAATTTTTGCCCGTTTCCTTAGCTGCCAGGTCTCATGCCCCTTCCCATCAGCAAGGCACTCTCAAGTGTGACTCTACTGGCTGCCCTCCCATGACAGTGCTCCCAACTTAGCAGAAGTTTCAGGGGAGCAAAAGAGGCTCCTCTTTGCCTACAGATGAATTTTGACCACATATTAACTACTACAGGGGATTGATGGTTACATCAAGTTCATTACTATTCTCTCTACTTTTCTACTTATGTGTTTGAAAATTTCCATAATATAAAGTTTCCTTATAATATAATAAAAGAGCCCTGGCCAGTGTGGCTCAGTTGGTTGGAGTGTTGTCCTGTAACAGAAAGGTTGCAGGTTTGATACCCCATCCAGAAGCATTGTCAGGTAGGTACCAACTCTGGTCTTCTGGTCCAGATGCACATGGGAGGCAACTGATTGATAATTCTCTGTTGCACTGATATTTGTCTCTCTCCCTCCCTTCTCTCCCTTCCTTGGTCTCTAAAGCAGTGAAAAAAATGTCCTTAGGTGAACATTAAAAAAATTAAAAATACATAATAAAAGATGACCTGTCCTCAGGAAAATGCCAGTGAGTCAACTGTAGTTTGGGAGTAGCAAGGCCTGCCTGACCAGTGGCTGGGGAGGCTGACTCAGGCCATGTCAGTTAGGATGCTTTCTGGTACGAAGCACTAAAAGTTCTAACTCAGGCCCACTTAACCAGCCAGTGTTCTCCATTTCCCCCAAAGCGTGCTGACAATGCCCACTGTACACTGCATGTTCATAGCTAATAAGCTAACTAGCAAAGTGGCCTGCAGGCCAGATCTGACCAGCTGCCTGGTTTTGTAGATAAAGCTTCCTGGAATGCAGTCAAGCCCATCTCTTCACTTATTGTCTAAGGCTACTTTTTCACTACAAGGGCAGAGGTAAGGAGTGGCTACTGAGACTGTATGGGCTGCAAAAGATGTAAATATTTACTCTGTGGCCCTCACAGAGAAAGGTCTGCTCCAGAGCAGCAGGCACCTCAGCTCCAACCATTGAAGTGGTGTGCTCAACAGTCAGTTGGATCTGGTTCCAAACCTGTTCTGTCAGTTATGTTCACAGTTGTAAGTATATGACTTAATTAATAGTGTTCAAATCAGTGAAATAAGAGGAAAAAGAAAGTGTTGTTTATGTGTAAATTAGGTTAAATACCTTGGAAACACCCAATAAATGCAAATCACTAAAAACAATTGTTATTATATCAAATATGGGCAACAGCATTGTATAAGTAGAGTTGGGGGCATTGTAGAAATCTAGATGCTTTTGCAGTGAAATCGCTCTGTGAACATCTTTGAGCATCACAATAAGGATGTTGAAACTGCGTGTCGTGGACAACACTCTATAGGTGCCGTTTGTGTATGAAAGATGACCCATATCGAAGCAAAGGCCTTTCTTAGCCTTACATGAAAATGTTGGAAAAAAATGTACATCTGTGGTTTGAAAGGAAAATAAAAGGTTTAAGAATACACACACACCCATAGTTTTTGAGACATAGTTTATGGGTTTCTACTTGAACCAACTTTTCCAAAATGGTCCAATTACTAACTCCAGTAGTATCAGATGTGAGGGCTTTTCCTATAACAGAAAACCCACCCTAAAATTGCTTTTTAAAAAAGGCAGTTTCCCTTCATGTCACTATGTTCTTTTCTATCCTCCCCTTGCTCCCTCTTCCGGCATGGAGATGTGTGCACCTGAGAAAGCAGATGGGGAGGGAGGGCTGCATTGTGGAACACCGGCCTTGGCCCCAAGGAACTGGGGCAGAGTTAGTTGGTTGTGGAGGTAGCTGGAGTGCCCAGATAAGTAACAATGAGCAAATAGTTAATTGATTGAGAAAATAAGTAAATGTATTGAGGATAATGGGAGCCTGTTTTCTCCCTTTCTGAGGAAGGATTTAGAAAAATAAGCGTAGGGAAGTCTAAGGAGAACCCTGAAGTGTTGGAGTGGAATTGGAAGTATCGTATGGACTCCTGGGATCTTAAATATATTAACCCAGATAGATATAGAAATAGTTATAAATATCTGTGTAAGTGCATATTGATGTACACATATGTTCACTTAGAGAACTGAGAAGCAATGACATCTAAGTAGCAATGAGCACACTTAACATACAACCTTTAGAATACAACCTATGAAATAAAGGAAGAATCCATGAGTCCAAACTAATGCAAATAAGTAAATGCATACACGAACAAAGGGGGGAAGGGAAAGGTATTCCTTACAAAGGAATGCAACTATTGAAATAGGAGAACTGATGGAAATAATCACCATCTGGCAACCACTCCAGTGGTAGAAACAGTAAGTAGATCCTCCTGCAAGTAAGAGATATAAGTGGACCTGAAGGCTAGTCAGTAAAAGTGTGATGAGCAGCAGAATATGGCATATCAAACTATCTTTTCACAAGGTGCTAATCAAATACAGAAGGAAAGATGACAACTTTATTATGGAGAAACCCTGCAGACACAAGCCTGACCAGATGATAAAGGTTAATATTGCTCAGTGTGGGCTGGGTCTGTAGTAGGCAGTTAGACAGGCATGAGCAGAGCAGGAAGGATGGGCCAGGTGCAGAGGGTCACCAGGGCATGAACAAAACTATAAGCCTTTGCACCACCACTCCCTTAAACATTAACCTCTTGAGATGACTTCCAGGCCTCAAGTGTGTTTCAGTTCCAAGTGAATAAAAACAGCAAAACCAGGGGAGCAATGTCATGGCTGACATCAACATTAGCTGCATTGACTACTGATCCTCTGCTCTGGTGCCAACCAGTCAGTGGAGACCACAACCCTGAGGGGCACACTGAAAATCTGATAAATATTCTATTGAGATTCTTCCTTGAGACCTCAGATAAGAGCCCTTCAGACTGGAACCCTGTGTGTGCGCGTGCTCTTTCTGTCTATCTCTGTCTCTCTCTCTTTCTGGAGCATGCCCACAACTTTCCTCACTCTTTGGCCTCTGTAACTCATTTCCTGAGTCTATTTCTTCCACAGCTCACTGCTTCTACTTCTGTGACTCTCTAAATAAACGTTCTCTTATAGTTTGAGTCTTATTTTGGAATTTTTTTCTTAGCCAGAACTCAAGTACCAAAGTTGCTGAATCAAGGACTAACACTTGGTGCTGTTTCCCCACCAGCAGGTACACATAATGCACCTCCTGCTGAGGGGACCAAGAAGAGCTCAGCATCTGCTCTGAAGTTCCTACCAATAACTTAGGGCCGGGGTCTGCACTTGTACAAACACTGGGCAGACTGAGATTTGAGATCATCCTATGAAATGAAAATACCTATATAGTCGAACTCCCAATGCAAGGGAGACAGAAAACTGTTCCAGCTGAAAGGAGGCTGCGGAGACAGGGAGATTAAACACAATGTGTGATCTTGAATTGGATGCTGGGCCAGAAGAGAAAAAAAGACATTTCCGGAAGAGTTGATGAAACTTGAAGACAACCCATGGATTGGCTAGGAGATTTGTATCAATGTTAATCTGCTGGTTGTAGGAATCATTCTGATGTAAGAGGCAGTCTTTATGTTGGGGGAACTACACATTAGAGTGTAGGGCTTAGGAAGGAGGCAAAGACAGAGAGAAGACAGAGATAAAGCTGTGCAATAGAATGCTAACAGTAGAGAATCTGAATGCGGAGTGGGAAGGAGTTCTTTGTATTATTCTTACCAATCTTATGAAGGTCGGAGACTTTCAAAATTAAAAAAATAATTAGCAAAAAATTTAAATGGAATAAAGTTAAATCAAAGAGCTGGTAAAAAATGAAAAATCCCTGAGTCATACAGACTCAGGCATGGTTTATTCAGGGCTCCAGTTCTCTTTCTCTGCTGTACTCTCAGCTTCTGCTTCTCTGTGAATTTTACCCTCAGACTGGTTTCCTCTTGATCCCAAGGCAGCCACTGGCAGTAGGGACTATATGCCTCCAGATTTTGGACAGTGGACACATTACATTATTCAGTTTCATCCAACTGGGCTCTTCTAGATTCTGAATGTGTGCGAATCCCACCCAAACCATAGAGCTGCTGTGTGAGAGAATACTGCGGTATTCATCTCAGCTGCAGATGTTCATTAAACACACATAATACACAGAATCTATCATAATTCTGTGGGGACATAGAGAACATGGCCACCCCCTCCTGTGGGGAGTGCCCCTTTCCTTTGTCCCAGTGGGTTTTTATTGAGAAAGTAGACTCAGTTTGTGGATTCATAGTCCGGCAGACAGGATCAAAGGGAACAGGTAACTTACAAAGATGCTAACGGAGTCCGTGCTGTGATTCCGGGCAGAGATTGGAGTTTTATCATATGAAAGGACTACAGGTTCCAAAGGGCTAGTTTTGGTTTCCTGTTTGTGCCTTCAAATTCTAAGTTAATAACATCCTCCAGCAAACAGATCTCACAGGATCTTGCATATTCTATGTCCCAGGCCTGATTACCCGGGGGCCTGCCGTCTCAGGTCTGAGCTGCCCCTTTGGCTATTTGCTTAGCCTTGAGAAGGGCTGGAGACAGAGGCAGCCAGGAGACTGGGATTTCTCACATCTAAGTACAAAGACTCAGGCTTAGAGGGAGCAGGGGTTGATGTCGATCACCCCTTCCTTTCCAAAGTCCCTTTATTTCTACAGCCTCATGAGTCTCATTCCAGAGGCCTTTACGTGATCAGCACCTGTCTTAGGTCCATTCTCCATCTTATAGAATTGTTACCTGTCATTGGTTAATTGATCAAGCATTAAAGGCCAGGCACAGAACAGGTAGCCTTCATGCCAGGGGAATAAGTTTTTGTCTCCTTAGTGGCTCTTGGTCCAGAGGTCTCTCACTCAGCCTAAGTCACAGGGGGTCACAGCTTCCTGAGACGAGGCAGGGCAGTCACCAATACTGCTGCATTGTGGTGAAAGAGTTCCCTGAAGGCAAACAGGCATGCTGTTGGAAAATAACCTGAGCACTCAACCAGTAAAAGTCTACATGCAATTGTGTGTAGAGCAGATGCTCAATAAGGTGAATTTAGTGCAGATACAGAGAAGTTCAAATAACACTTTTACCAAAATAATTGAAATTATTTTTCTAGAAGAACATATACTATTCAAGACAATGAGAAGACAAGGTGGGAAAAAATATTTGCAAAAGACATAGCTGATAAAGGAATGTTAACCAAAATACACAAAGAATTCTTCAAACTCATCAATAAGAAAATAAACAACTCAATTAAAAAGTAGGCCAAAGATTTTAACAGATACATCATCAAAGAAAATACACAGATGGCAAATAAGCATATGAAAAGATGCTCTACATTATGTCATTAGGGAAATGCAAATTAAAACAACAACAGGCTATTATTGTACAGCTATTAGCATGGCCAAAATCCAGAACACTGACAACACCAGATGCTGGTGAAGTCATGGAGCAACAGGAACTCTCACTCACTGCTGGTGGCAATGCAGAATGGCACAGCTGCTTTGAAAGACAGCCTGGTGGTTTCTTAAAAACAAAACATACTTTCACCATATGAACCAACAATCATACTCCTTAGTCTTACTCAGATGAGTTGAAAACTTGTGTCTACACAAGAACCTACACATGGATATTTATAGCAGCTTTATTCATGATTGTCAAAACTTGGAAACAATCAGATGTTCTTCACGAGGTGAATAGATAAATAAACTGTGATACATCTAGACAATGGGATGGTATTCAGGACTAAATAACACTCTAGATATCAAGACATGAAAAGACTGGAGGAACTTTAAATACGTATTAGTAAGTGAAAGAAGCCAATCTAAACAGGCTATATGATTTCAATGATGTGACATTCTGGGGAAGTCAAAACTGTGGAGACCGTGAAAAGATCAGTGGTTTTCAGGAATTAGGAGGGAAGAAGGGATGACTAGGCAGGGCACAGAGGCTTTTTTGGGGGGTGAAACTACTCTGTGTGACACTGTAATAGTAGATAACATGTCATTTGTCAAAACCCAAGTGCACAACACCAAGAGTGACTGTAATGTAAACTATGACATGTGGGTCATAATTACATGTTGATGCAGGCTCCCTGATTGTAACAGATGTACCATTATGGTGCTGGGGTGTTTACAGGGGAGCTTGTACACCTGTGTGGAGATGGAGGTGTATACAAGCTGTCTGTACTTTCTGCTCAGTTTGCTGTGAACCTAAAGCTGCTCTAAAATACAAAGTTCTTTAATAAATATAAAACTAAAAATCAATGAAAAAGAGAGTCAAAGATGTATCCTCAAAAGACAGCAGGCCCCAGCAATGTTATAGGCAAGTTTTACCAAATTTTCAAGGAAGATATAAGTTCTGTGTAATATAAACTGTTTCACAACTTAACAAAAGTAAAGAAATTTCTGCCTCTTTTAATAATCCTGGCATGCATATATCTTAAATTATATATTAGCACAGTAAATTCACTAGTGAATTTAAGGAAAAAAGCTTTGTGGCCAATAGAATTTTTCTCAGAAATGCAAGGAATGTGCAAGATCACTATAGAGGAAACTCAGAATTAAAAGATATAAAACCCTTGATAAATGAAGAAACATTAAATACTCCAGGATAGGAAGACTTGATTGGGCAAAGGTGTTATTTCCTCCCCAATCAATCCACACGTCTATAGATCTACTTCCAATCAAAACACCAACAATATTTTCAGTGAAGTTTTATTATTCTTTTACAGCTCATCTGAATTAGAAAAGCATGAGGATAACAAAATCAATTTTGAAAATAATAATAATCAGGAGGTATCTGAACTATCATTTAGCAAACACTTTATTTTTTATTTTTTTATTGTTAATTCTATTAGAGTTGTCCCAGACTTTCTCCCTTTGCCCTCCTCTGCCCAGCCCACCCCCAGCTCCCACAGTCAATCCCCACACTGTTGTCCATGTCCATGGGTCATTCATACTTGTTCTTTCACTAGTCCCTTCCCCTTCTTTCCACTATTACCCCCTTTACCCTTCCCCTCTGGTCACTGTCAGTCTGTTCCATGCTTCCATGACTCTGGTTCTACTTTCCTCATTAGTTTATTTTGTTCATTAGATTCCTCTGATAGGTGAGATCATATGATATATTTCTTGCACTAACTGGCTTATTTCACTTACCTTAATACTCTCTAGTTCCATCCATGCTGTCTCAGAAGATAGGAGTTTCTTCATTTTTATTGCTGTGTAGTATTGCATTATGTAAATGTACCACAGTTTTTTGATCTACTCATCTACTGATGGGCACTTAGGCTGTTTCCAGCGCTTGGCTATTGTAAATAGTGCTGTTATGAACATCAGGATGCATAGGTTCTTTTGAATTGGTGATTCAGGATTCTTAGGAGATAGTCCCAGCAGTGGAATTGCTAGGTCAAAAGGCAGTTACATTTTTTGGGGGGGGATTCCATACTGTTTCCACAGTGGCTGCAGCAGTCTTCATTCCTACCAATGAACACTAGGATTCCCTTTTCTCCACATCCTCTCCAACACTTGTTTGTTGATTTATTAATAAGTGCCATTCTGACAGAGGTGAGGTGGTATCTCATTGTGGTTTTAATTTGTATCTCTCTGATAGCTAGGGATGTTGAGTGTCTTTTCAAATGTTTTTGGGCCCTCTGTATGTTCTCCTTGGAGAAGTATCTGTTCAGGTCCTTTGCCCATTTTTAAATTAGATTCTTTGTTTTCCTGGTGTTGACTTGGATGAGTTCATTATATATTTTGGAGATCAAACCCTTGTTTGATGTATCATTGGCAAATGTGTTCTCCCGTATGGTCAGTTCCCTTTTCATTCTGATGATGCTTTTCTTTAGTCATGCAGAAGATTTTTAGTTTGATATAGTCCCATTTGTTTATTTTTTCCCTTTATTTCCCTTATCATAGTAGATACATCAGCAAAAATTTTCTGTGTGAGATATCTGAAATTTTACTACCTATGTTTTCCACTATGATATTTATGGTGTTACAATTTATACTTAAGTTTTTTATCCATTTTGAGTTTATTCTGGTATAGATGGTGTAAGTTGGTGGTCTAGTTTCATTTTTTTCATGTACCAGTCCAGTTGTCCCAAGACCACTTATTGAAGAAGCTATTTTTACTCCATTGTATGCTCATGCTTCCTTTGTCAAATATTGATTGACCATAAAGACATAGGTTTATTTCTGGGCTCTCTATTCTGTTCCATTGACCTATATGTCTATTCTTTTGCCAGTACCAGACTGTTTTGATTACAGTGGCCTTATAGTGTAGTTTGATATCAAGTATTGTGATTCCTCCTACAGTGTTCTTTCTTAAGATTGCTGCAGGTATTTGGGGTCTTTTGTGGGGGAAATCCATACAAATATTTGAAATATTTATTCTAGATCTGTGAAATATGTCATTTGTATTTTAATAGGAATTACATTGAATTTATAGATTGCTTTGGGTAGTATGAACATTTTTATGATGTTAATTCTTCCAATCCATGAACATGGTATATGCTTCCATTTATTTGTGTCTTCCTTAATTTCTTTCTTCAGTGTTGTATAGTTTTTCAAG